>JAEQBH010003523.1:600000-875305 GCA_016808115.1 Tetrastigma voinierianum
GCGAGAAGATAGCTCGAGAAACTCATTCCAGGAGTGTGAAGGGGTCAGAACTTCATTCAGGGGGTTTTTCTCATACTTAGAAATTTTTGCAAAAGTTTTGGTTTCGAATTCTCTCGGTCACATTGAGACGCGCTCAACGCGTCGCTGGTTGTCACACAACGCCTCACGCTTGAGACGCAACTAATCCGTAAAAATCGTTTCGTCACGTCGCGACGTTGATTCAACGCTACGACGCGCGACTTCTATTTTCACCCTCTCGTAACGTCACATTGGCTCTAACGTCACGACGTCAGTTGTAAACACTCTCTAAAACATCACGATGTTGAATCCTAACGTCGTGATGTTGGCTTTAGGGATCCTCACAACGTCGCGACATTGGCCTCAACGACGCGACGTTGGCAATTGAACCCTTGAGAACGTCGCGACGTTGAGCCTGAACGTCACAACGTTGCACCTATTTGTTAATGAACCACAGCCTCATTCTTCTTCTTACGCAAACCCTAGGTTTTAGCCCTCAAGCACCTCCGTTTCTTTTACATAGCCTAGCACACCCATCTACGCCTGTCCCGACCAGCCCTCATACACTCCCATAGGCCCTACGACCGTCTCTAGAGCCATCAATCTCTAGTGTCCAACTTGGTTTGGAGCCCTATGTCCAATTTGTGTACGGGTTCATGGAGGCTCAAAGCCATTCTAGACTGAGTCGGTTGTGGTTTTTGGGTTTTGTTAGGTTTGTGAAGGCCCTCGATTGTTTAGGGTATCGTACCTGTGGTCACATCACATAGCCCATCACCACAAAGGCACATTAGTGTTCGACAATCGCCTAAGTGAGCTCGGGGCTTCCAAAGAAGCCACTGTTCTAATCGTAACACTGGGGGTGTTAGAGGTCTGGTACATAAAGCAGTGTGCAACACACTGATCCCTAAATTCCAACTGTGACCCCATTCGTGCCCATGTCGAGTAAGCGGCAAAAGATGACCGCCAAGAGAGGTCGCTAGTGAAGAGCCCACACGCAGTTATGACCATGACAAGTTTGTCAATGAGAGTGCAACCGAGAAGTTTGGCCTCATTTCCAAGAATCGGTTGTTTATTAAGGAGAAGGGGTTTCACCACCCCGACAACTTCTTTCGCAAAACGATTATGAACAAGGGGTGGCAGGCACTATGCCAACCCCCTACACCAGCTGCCACATGTGTGGTGCGAGAATTCTATGCCAACCTCGCCTCCCATGTATTGAAAAAGGTTCGAGTGCACGGGGTGTTGGTAGATCCCAAATAATAAGTCTATTAACCAAGCACTATACCTTTGAACTAGTTCCTTGAGCCCTTGATAGGCTCCATGCGCAACTGCCACCCCGATGTCATTAGGATATCGGCTGAATGTGCAAGGTGAGTGGAAGATTAACAAGGAGGGGCACGCGGTTCACTTTAAGGCCAAACATTCGCTCATCCCTGTCTAAAGATCACCATCACATCATGCATCATTCGACAACGAATGTGTGAAGTGACGGCCAAACGAGCCTTGCTCAACTATGCCATCATCCAGGATATACCCTTCGATGTTGGGCAGGTTATAGAGGATGCCATCCTCCATAACAAGGATGCCAAGATGAACTTAGGGCACCCCTTCCTCATTTACAGCCTATGCAAGCTAGCCCGGGTGCCCTTAGAAGATAATGAGGCTTCGATACACTCGATTAAGGCAATCATGGTCAAGCGTGACAAGCCGGGTGTACCAAGAATAGAAGAGGTTTATGACTCGGTCCATGAACCCTCGGACGAGGATGAGCTTTGCGAGTATTAGTCCAGGTTTGGTCTCTCGGTCAACCCCTAGGGTGACGCTGGACAGCCCTCCACCCATCCCCCACCACCACAGTCCTACACCCATCCCCCACCACCACGGGGTCATCCCCGGGCGGAGGTCCAAGGGGCCCTCCCACTCTGCAGACCAGTGCCCGACCTCATCGCCGCTCGAGCCCACCGGACGAGACCCAGACCTGGTTCTCATCACCAGGGATGTGAGGCCCTCCCAGGCCGACATGCGCACCGGCCATGGCCAACCGTGCAACCATCCTCCCCAATCGCCAACATTCAGACTCGCCTCGCAGCCTCGCCTCCACCGCCAACCTCCACCGCCACCGTACACTTCGTCGATCACCGGTGAGTTTCCTACACCTACTCGCTCTTTCATCGATACTGGTGACACCTGGGTCCGCACTTGTTCAGTGGGTGATCGGGTTTGTTTGTGTTGGTTTGATCTATTTTTTGGTTATTTTTGCATTTTATGTTTTAGTGTGTTCTAGGTTATTTTTACGTTTTCTATTCTAGTATGTCAATTCCTATGCTTAGTTATATGTGTCCTATTTGGGGTTTGTTTGGTGTTTATCTTAGCGTCGTCTGTGATTTGTCTATTTGTAGGTTATTTTCCTGTTTCTGTTTACTGGGGGTTCCCAGTTTTAGTTTGTTTCGGTTTTAGGATTGTTTTAGGTAGTGTGTGCATGATGTCATGCCTACTATTCAAGGATCTCTTTCGACCGTGTCCAAAATCTTGTTGGAAAAATAAAGTATAAATCCAGAAAGGATCTGTAGGTTGCTAAATGCTCGGGAATTTCATTTGGGATAGGTAGGGAGACATAGTGAATCACCTCCGTGGTATTCAAGATACCAATTCTCAACTAGCCTACGCACCAATACTTAGGTATACCTAGGTTCGAACCCGGCCACTACACTAACAAACTCGTTTCTAAACACCAAAGTGATGAGACACCCTAGAAAAGGAGGATTGCCGTCAAGCCCCAAGTTTATTTAAGAAAAAAATAAAAAAATGGAAGCAAAGGGAGAAGAAAAAGTATGAATAGAATAAGTGGGAGCTTCTAATCGGAATCTCAAACACAATCCGAGGGGCTTTTCAAAGCCTAATGCCCTGAGCCAACTGGCCGAGAGCCATTGACTTCATTGCCCGTTACATGGGACAGAGGATGGAAGTCTCTCATAACTTAGGGCCCTTAGGATTAGTTGAGTGTTCGGAGTGAAGTTCGAGGGGAACTAAATGCCCGATGCCCTTAACCAACTGGTGGGGAGTCACCAACGACCTCAGAACACTCAACGAACTACTTCGCACCGGTTTTCTTCATGAGTAGGTAGGATTGATGAATGTAAGGTGCTCTATCCTTCCGTAGTTAGATTCTTCCAAATAAGTCAATTCAAGTTTGGGGTGCCAAAATTGAGTTATATGCTATATCACATATCACATAGGTTTTTTTTGAAAGGCTAATAAAACCTAGAGGTCAGTCACTTGTCAACCGAACTGCTTGCTAATTTTCGAAATGAACAACCTTATGGATTCTCTGAAATTTGAATAAAAGGGCAAGATTTGTGAGTCGGTCCATTTTGATCCTTCCTTTGGCAACATGTGCATCACAATCATGGCGTTGAGTTTTAGTATGTTAGGGTTGTTTGGCTGCCTATGAGCTTTTCCATTTTTGCTTTTGGGACAAGCAAGAAGCTAAGTTTGGGGGTGTAATGAGTGCTTAATACACTCATCTCATTCCCACGTCCGTTTCACATTTTTAGTTCAATTTTATATTTAAATAAGCGCATTATAACCCGATATCTGATTTATGGAGCTTATGGGCATTATGTGTGAATGGTGGTTTTCTGGATCATTTTCGAGTCAAAGAAGAAGGAGAAGAAATCAGTAAATACTGTCGCTGACGCTCCAAATGGCCATGACGTCTGGTTAACAGAAGAAAGAGTCAACGAACGTCTCAACGTCGCGACGTCATCACGATTTCTGCCTCAAAATGATAAAAAGCAAAAGAGACCTAATTTGGAGGCATCGAAGAACGTGCGTGATCGGAGCGCTAAACAGAGCAAAGAAGTGACTGGAATCATCGAAAGACGTTGTTTTCAGATAATTCTTTCTCATAAACGACTGATGATTTATAGAATGATGCGTATATTCAGTTCCAATATGTTCTAGATATATTTCTAGGGTTTTGTTGAACCCCGTCACAATTGAATGGATTAAGGTTTAAATTTATATTATTCTATTTATTTATGACTTGCATCGATCTGCTCTATATTTGTGGTTTATATACATGGTAATGTCTGGCCAACATTGACGTGATCTCGCTGGGTATCCGAGATCGAGATATAAGGACTCCTGTGGATCCGACAGAGCGAATTCTGCTAAAGCGCAAATAGAAAGATATCCCGATTCCGAGTGTGGAGATTAGAGATTGAACATTTAGGCGCTTTCGAGTATCGGGCCCAAGGTGAGATGCCCAACCCTACCGGGGCGAGACAGGGTCCCGAGAGAGGGCATCTCGTAGGCACGATCACCCTGGCCATCGATGAGTCACACAGACCAAGAGTAATTCCTCTGTGTAATAATCCACCAAAGTATGAGACAAATCCCTAGTCTCCACAGTAGAGTAATTTCACAAGTTAATTTAGCTTTAGTTTTAATCCCATACATTAGTTAGATAGCCATTAAGAGTTTAAGTCAAGATATTATTATAAGGTCAATTTCAATAATCAACACATTTCTCCCCGTGGATCTATATCCGTACTAGGTACACTATACTACTTGATATGACGCGTGCACTTGCGCACATAGGCGTACACATTTTACACACCACGCTTTCGGCCTATCAATGTGCAGAATCAAATTTTGGTGAGCTTCAGTCTAGGTGGTTTGAAAATGCGATTATGGGTAATGGTCATACCTTCCCTAATGCTTCATATTTTTGAGATGCTGTATATATGATGTCTTTAGCTGGACGATTTTGATATTCTTTTAAAAGAAATAGTTCCAAGCACATGACCATGCCTTGTACAGTTGCTGAATGCCCGTGGAAAATCACATGTCGTGCAATTGGGCCATCTAATGTGGTTCAAGTTCATAATTTTCATAACCATAGTTTAGAAGATGTTGCCTCTTGCCAACCTTTGGTTAGATCGACTCGTGCCTCTTTGATAATTGATAATGTTATTCGGTCCACTCCTGAATATTAACCTAGACAAATTTGTAAAGACTTTGTAAGGTAACATGGGATGCGATTAACTTATAGTCAAGCTTGGCAAATGAAGGAGAAAGCAAAAGAGCGAATTTACAGCCTTCCGAAAAATTACTACAAACTTTTGTCTTGGATGTGTGAGAGAGTCATCCAAACAACCAGAACCATCATGAGTCAAACATTCTGAGCGATGGAAATTTCCAACAGCTATTCATTTTTTATTCAATTTCAATTCAAGGTTTTTCAATGGGATGTCGCCCTATCATATCTATTGACTCATCCCACTTAAGTGGTCCTTATGGTGGTGCATTATTTTCAGCCAATGCATATGATGGTAATGGCTCCATGTTTCCCACTATCATTTGGAGTTGTAGGGTCAGAGAATTATGAAGATTGGTCATGGTTTTTACAAAATATGAAGAAAGTGGTTAGAAATAGAGAGGTTGTGATTATTTCTGATAGGCATCCTGCCCTATTACGAAGTGTTCATGAGATTTTTGGAGCTAAAAATCATGCCTACTACTATCGTCACTTAAAAGAGAATTTTAGTGCTTTCCTTACTAGGCATAAGACCAGAGGAAATAAGGGTAAAGAAAGTACACTTAAATGGCTAGATTGTATCGCTTATGCAAGGGTAGAGTCAGATTACAATGTTTGCATGTATGAACTATGAAATTATAATCAAGCTTTAGCCACATGGGTGGAAGAAAGTGCACCTGAACATTGAGTCATGTCAAAGTTCCCAAAACAAAGATGGGATAAAATGACCACCAACCTTGCGGAGTCATTTAATGCAAGGGTACAAAGCATTTGCAATCTCTCATAATGGGAAGACATGCTTAAATTGGGTGCTCGCTAGTTACATAAAGAAGAGTCAAACAATTGAAGGGTATAGTGGTCAAAGATTGAGGAGAAGGTGATGACTAATATTGCCAAGGGAGGGGCACTTCCAATTAGCCAATTCATGAATGGGTTCTTTACTATCTCTACTGGGAAGACATTTGTAAATGTTGAAATGTTCAATCATAGTTGTACATGCATGTAGGGAATGGAAAATGGTGGGAATTCCTTTGTGAGCATGCATGTGCAGCCATACTATCAATTGGGCAAAACGTTGCTAATTTTGTTGATGACTGGTACAAATTTCCTAAGCAAGAGTTTATATACTTGGGTTCTTTCCGTGGTATAGAGACTTATGACATGCCAAGTGTAGATTCTGATAGTGTAGTGCGTGACTTAACTGGGAAATTTTTTTTCTCTCTACAACCTCCCAGAAGACTAAGGAAAAAATGTATTGAATCTCAATTTCAGGATAAGAAGACAATATATTGCTCGCGGTGCAATTCAGATGGTCACAATAGGAAAACTTGCAAAAATCCATTAGCTTAAATGCATTAATGACTTATGTAGTATGTTTTGGACTAATGCAACTAAATTTAGAATGTTCTATTAATTTAGGTTCTATTCTTTTTTGCATGATGGATATATGATGACTTTATTCTTATTAAAGCTATCAACTTGTGCCACTCTCATTTGCTTATGCATTTTCATAACTTCATGTTGTTCACAACTTGTTCATGCAATATCATAAATTTGTATAATATTTGTTTATTTGTTTATTTCTATATGCTCTTAAGGACTTCTATGGAGAAATCAACAGTGAATCAACAGAAATATTTAGAGAGAGGCGAAAGAGAAGAAACATGTTCCTCGCACAAGAGAAATAGTAATTTTTTATTCTTTTTAACATTCCATACGCATTGAAAGTGTAAGTTAATCTTGTTTTCTCCAACAATTTCTAACTTATTCTCAATGTTTTTATCCATGTAGGATAAGATCCCACAATCTAGATGCTCATGCAAAAAATTCATGGCAAGCATTACTAGACTACCACAAGAGAAAAAAGATGCAATTGCAAAGATGGGCTTTGGTGGATTGATACGTATGGCTTCAGGTGTAGCTACCGACATGAATTATGTCAATGGATCATTTCTAATTATGACATTGTCTACCATCGAATAAATATGGCAAATGGTAGATCATATGATGTCACTCCTGAAGATGTTTCCGTGATCATGGCCATTCCTTCATCTGGACAAAATGTCGCCGTTCATAATAGGAGAGCTACTTATAGGAGATTATACAACTTATCAATTGTAGAGGATAACCTTACAAGTATGCCTGTTGGAGATGAATTTAGAAAAAGTTTCATCATTTTCTCATGTGCAACCATTTCAGCACCAAATTCCAAACCATAAGGGTTGCATGATTTATGGGATAGCATTTGAGATGGAGATATTCGTATGCAGAAAAATTGGGCAAAATTTGTCTTGCAATACTTGGAGAATGGCATTAAGGATTATCGCGCCAATAACCCAAGTTATATTTGAGGATGTCTCCTCTTCTTACAGGTTAACTTTATCCATTTATCTAATTAATTTACTTCAATTGGTTTCAAATAACTGTTTTTTATTCAAACTATTCAGTTTTTCTATATGGCAAAATTCTACATGCCAACAGTTAATGTGGAGTGGACAATACCATTATGTTCAGTTTGGACAAATGACCTCATCAAAAGACGCTTGACATCTAAGATAAAGGTGTTTGGGGCATATGGTCATGTTGAAATAAGTTTAATTGATGAATATGCAATTCATTTACTAATAATTCTAATAAAAAATTATTTTTGTTGATTCATAACTATATATATAGGCTATCAATCCCAATCAAGCGCCACCAGAAATTGCAACACATACAGTAGTAAACATTCCATCACCTACAACAATAGACATTCCATCACCTAAAGCACCTGCAGCATCATGCAATTCAGATGAGGCTAGCGAGGTTGAACTACTTTCCTATGATATTAACCATTAAAATTAAATTTATCACTTTTGCTATATAACTTTTACAAACTAGTAGGAAAATTAGACATTATTTTATTGTTTGTCAATTAGGTTATTCATACACGTATGATTCATAATATGAAACAAATTATGCGAATCACATCTTCATTAGCGCACGATATGGAGACACTATATGCTAGACACCGATTAAACGCGGGTTCGAATCACCCCACATGAGGATGACCATGGATAGGAGGATCGTGAATGACATGATTTTGATAAACAAAATAGTGACACGTAGGGGTACACATACCTTTCTCCTAACTGCTCACCGCTTAAGAAGCAACCAATCATTTCAGATATGGAGATGATAACTAAGATGTTATTAATCTATTGCTTTTCAAAGTGAATTGGAAACACAATCAACTATTGAGAAAGATGTTGTGCCATCACCATATGACAACAACATGGTTTGTTCACCTGATAAAGAAAAAACATTAAAAATTGAGGAAATAAATGTTGAAGAAAAGATTGAAACAAATGGTGTAAAAGAAGATGCTACATTGAAAATGTATAAGCAAGCAACAAAAAGACTAGTTAAGTGTGTTGTCACGTGCAAATCACCTTTCATCCCTCAATGCATGAAACTATTCGCAAAAATCACACATCAAGAGAGGATGGTTGCTAATGTAGCCTTCGATGATGCTCGTGATGAAAAGTACGTGATTTAATATTTTCATCTATTTACAATAGTTTAATTGCTATCTTTTTCTCTCATTCCTCATCAAAACATTTTAACTCATTTTAATTTTTGTTACATAGTGAGGTGTTGTGTGAAATATGTGGCATGTACGTTACAAGGAAGAAATTAAGTTGTTTGAAGGGGTCAAATTGAATAAATAATATGTTATGTTTCATTTATAAAATAAAGTATGACTTTGATCATGTAGTTACTCCATTCATGATATTCAAACATGCTTATTATTCTTACATGACTATTGTTTATGATGCACTCTTCCTAGTGATTGTGAAATTCGCGGCACCCACGCAACCTCCTGTACCAAGCTCGCCGACCGACAAGTTACCATGAAGCTGTCAGTGAACCTGGCTTAAATCAGATTGAAACGTGTTATAAAATTTTCACTTTTCTACTAAAATCATAGCCTTTAAATTTAATCTAAAATCCCAAGAAGATAACGACCGCACCTAAGTGGTCAAGCCCAAAATACAAAATCACCTGTATAACAAAAATATACTCCCAATATTTTCCAAAATCCAACTACAACAATAAAGGACCTCTGGTCCTCATCAAAATATAAGATAAGGATCAATCCAATATAAGTTTATCGCAACCTGTTTTTCTCAAAACCATGCATGCATATTTTACAAAAGATATTTACATATACAAATGTCACATTTTAAGTTTACTAGTTTTAATTTACACCTTATCTTATATATAATCACAGCACAATGCCTAGACTAAGGATCCCGAAAATCTTTCTAGCTTCAAGACTAAGACTCCGGAAAAATTATTTTAAAAACAAACCGTGAGCCAAACGCTCAAGTGAGTACTATAAGTTCTAAATGTTGTCACCGCTGTTTGTACCTAATATAAAATTCAGACGTAAATGGTTGTAAACTGCTTATAAGAAAACTGAAGTTTTTGCTATGAAAACCATTTAAATCGCTCAAACTGCTTCGGCCGTCGAAAAACTCCGTTCGAAAACTATTTCTACCGCCGAAAACCGCTTCAAGTGGTGGCACATCCGAAGCATCAGAAATCACCAACCACTGGGCGGGCCCACTAAATACCTCTAGACGTGATGCCCTGGAACCTCTGAACTCGCACTCCAGAGGTGAACCCTGAACACTACCCTGGGCTTAAGATGGTCCCAGGAACACTACGATCTATAGCATACTGGAACCCTGAACTGTACGCCTTGGTGATGGAACCTCAAATCCAACACCTCATCGCTTACGCACTGTCAGCTAACTATTCTAATGTGCAAGAGGGCGACTCACTATATAACATATGCTGGATTCTAACTTCAAATTGCCGACCGTGCAATATAGTTAGTCATAATATCCCATAACCTTGCCATGCAATAATCCGAAATACATCTCGACCTGGAACCGAGCCAGGCTTATCTAGAGGTTTAAACCAGCCAAACTGCTTCTTAAATACTGAAATTGAACTTTTCTCACAGTATAACACCGGGAGTGTAAAAATGCTTTATAAATCTATATTTTCAAAGCACTTACAAAATTGTAATTTAAACACTTTCGCTTTAGAAAATGATTTTGAGTACTCACCTTTTTCTCGACTAATTTCTTTCAAATTCACAAGACTCTAGATTTCGTTGATGCTCAAATCGCCTACACACCATTCAAATTACTTAAAATGCCTCGCCTTTAACGTTTTAACCATAAAACATACGTGCTTTCAGCGACTATATCGAACGAACTTCTCGATTCTAACAAAACTTTACGCAGCATTCCATTCGATACGGACATCGATAATATGATGAAATTGACCAAAATGTCCATACACATTAAATGCCCCATAAAAACTATCCGTTTCTTTAGTCAACTTCGACGGCTTTGACTTTCCATAGGGGTCTAAATTACCCGAAACATTTTTGAAAATTCTGTCCGACTTGTCCGACTACACTCCCCGAATTTCAATCAAACCGGCCCATAAACAAATTCCAAAATTCACTCGACCGGTCCGAACACAGCCCCAAAATTCCTAAAAATTCCTAACCCGCCTAAAAATTTCGACTAAGGTTTACTTAATCTTACTTGCCTTCTAAGTGCACTTTGCCATTATATAAATTTTTGTGCTTGAAATAATACAAGTAGTGCAAATTTTCTACCTTTTAAAGTTTGGACAAAAGGCTAAGATATCGTACTCTATGCGCAGCTCTCACAGATAATTAATTTGCCTTCATTCATTTAACGCCTACTATCCGACACATAGATCCGAGAAAGAACGAAGAGAAAATATAAAAACAAAATCGCCTCCCACTCTCTCTCACGTCTCTCTGACGCCTCGTCTCGCGGATCGTCCGTTTCCAACTTTATCATTTTGATTTTCCTTTTTTTTTTTTTTAATTATTATTCTTATTATTTAGATCAATAATTTCTATTGCTCAATTCGAGTCTATTTCTATCCCGAAAAATTTTATTTATCCTCATTGAATATTCTTTAAATATTTGCCATTTTTCGAGATTTTTCTAAAATCCCGTTTTCAGGTTTCACTCTAAACCGTCAGCCAGAAATTCGTGAAAATATTCCGAATACTTCTGAATTCTAACGAAACTTTCCTGCTACTGGGATTTCATGGTGACGAACTTAACGGCGCAACCGCTTGGCCATCCGGCATCTGCAGACTTGCACTTCCCTAAACTATTTCGACAATTTATTATTATTATTTTACTATTTAACTTCCATTAATTATACTTTTCACCCTCTCCACTTTCCTTAATTGCAAAGTGCCACAATTTTTTGAAAACTCTTAAAATTTCACCCTTAAACAACTTTCAAAATTCTATTATACATTAAATTAATTAAGGAAGCCCTTGGTGCACATACTAAGTTACACATACCGGCACACCCTCTGGGATCTGAAACATAGCTTACATGTATTATAGGTTATCACAATGTTTTGTCGTATGCTTAACATAAAACAAGAAGACCCACCACGTGCATATTATTTTGATAATTCTTTCGATGGTGTGTCAAATTAATTAAAGATTGTGTTAGCCAAGATTTCCAACAAAGCGAAAAAAAAGTGAATTGATTGATAAAGATAACTCAAATTGTGAACATATAAGACAAATATAGTAAAGGATGTAAAGGATGATTGTATATTTATAGATTTTAATAACAATTATACATTTATAGGCATGTGTTTGTGATAGAAGAAACTAATTTTTTCTTTATTTTTATTTCATTAGTTGTTTTTCCCCGTTTGTGATAACTACCTCTGACATGTTCATGTTGTGAACATTGCCTCCAAGTAGAGATATTGTCATCTTTGTCATTGAAACGTCAGAACATGATCAATGATGTATTAAGGAGATTATCATTATCAATTTTTAGGGCTCTACATGCATTTGGGCTCTACATGAATGTTGATATATCCAAGTTTGAACATGTACAGCCCGAAATAGTGCAACAGAGTAATTGGTAATAGACTACCATTATTAAAAAGTTTTTCCCTTTTAATTTTATTTTTGCCTTGTTTGTAGCTATTGGTCTCATTAATGAAAATGCATCATTCTCACTAGGTTTGATTGTGGTGTGTTTGCAATAAAATTTATGGAATATTAGAATGGCTCCACCCTAATACAAGCAAAGCCATATGTTAAATCATTACTAATTGTTACTTAGATTTAAGCACTAATCTACTGCTTATGATAAAAACCCAATTGTATAGAATACAATTGGTTCATAATTTGATTATGGATGAAAGCAATGTGGCTAGAGAGAACTTCCTGGCAGGGTTACTTGATAGTTGAAACAAGTCTCATTATGTAAGTATAAAAGAAAACATGTTCAATTACTGGCAGTTCTAGTTATACAAAGGGTCTATGACCGATAAAATGAGTTAGTGCCGTGGTAATTTTGGTTTAGTTTTATTTCTTAACCATTGATATGCTAATGTTGTTTGATTATGTAGTTGGTTACTTCATATGGTAAAGATTTATTGAATATCAATATTCATATTTTCAAATCATGATTTCCCTGGTTGGTCTTGAAGGTACTTATATGTCTTGTGTTATTTTTTCAGTATTCAAAGAAATGCGAATAGCCGGAGGAGCAGATACCCAAATTATTTTGACCTTCTAATGATGGAGTAATTTTTGGATCATGAGAAGCAAACTTTAATAATGAAGGAATAATTAGTGGATATACTTTATCATGTTTCTAAGATGAAACCAAACTTGGATTATTATTGATAATTGTTGTTTTCTGAAGATGGATAGTGTCATTTTGTTTGGTAGTAAATGGACATTGCCTATTTTGTATGTTTAATTATTGTTCAGTTTTTTAATATCGTGAAGAGAAATTATTTACATAAAATAAGTAAAAATGTTTTATTAACTAATTTTTGGTTTTGTAAATGAAAAAAAAAGGAATTGATATATTTTTGCCAAGAAATTAGTGAACTAAATGTTGTATCTTAGCTTCACTAATGTTGTACCTTATCTTCACTAATGTTGTACCTTAACTTCACTAAGGTCGTTCATCAACTTCACTAATGTTGTACCTTATTGTTGCTAAGGTTATTCGTCTACTTCGCTAAGGTTGTGCTTAGATATATTTTTGCAACCAAAGTAGTAACAACTACACATTCTACAAACCACAAAAATTGTAACTCGCTTTCATATTTCTTTAACTTGTTGCCCAAGAATCAGATAAATTTCAATGCATCCCATAAGTTCTATTCACCACTTGGTGCTTACATGCTTAAAATATAATTTTCACCTCCCATTTGGAGTGTTTACTGTAAAAAATACATCATTTTTCACCACCCAATTGTAGTGTTTATGAGGATAAAGGAAATAACAAGATATTCACAAAGATCGTACCTCAACTTCACTATGGTTGTACCTATACTTTACTAAAGAACACCTCAACTACACTAATGTTGTACCTAAGGTTCATTAAGGTTGTACCTTACCTTCACTAAGGTTGTACATTACCTTCACTAAGGTTGTACTTCAACTTCACTAAAACCATATCTCAATTTAACTAAGGTTATACCCTTAGCTTCACTAAGGTTGTTCCTCAACTTCACTAATTGTACCTAAGGTTCATTAAGGTTGCACCTTAACTTAACTAAGATTGAACCTCAATCGCACTAAGGCTTGTACCTTTAACTCACTCAAGGTTATCTCTCAAATGCACTAATATTCTACCTAAGGTTTATTAAGGTTATACCTTACCATTACTAAGGTCGCACTTCAACTTCACTAAGGTCGTACTTCAACTTCACTAAGGTCGTATCTCAACTTACCCAGTCGTACTTCAACTTTACTAAGGTCAGTACTTAGCTTCACTCGAGGTCAGACCTCAACATCACTAAGATTGTACCTTAACTTAATTAAGGTCAGACCTTTGCTCCCACCTACGCTTGTTCTTCAACTTTCCTAATGTTGTGCCTAAGGTTCACTAAGGTTGTACCTTTAGCTTCACTAAGGTTGTAGCTCAACATCACTAAGGTTCTACCTCAACTTAACTAAGGTTGTATCTTTAGCTTTACTAAAGTTGTTCCTCAACTTCCTTAATGTTGTACCTAAGGTTCACTAAGGTTGTACCTAAGCATCGCTAAGATTGTACCTAAGATTCACTAAATTCCTACCAGAAGGTCGTACCCCCAATTTTAGTAAATTCAAACCTAAGGGTTTCCACCACATTTCACCTATCTCTCATCAATCATACAGAACAATTGTTGATATCTAACCTAAAAGATAATTACCCAATTCAACGAGATACATAAAATAACACTCTTAATCATCACGAGAAAACAAAATTTGGAAAAAAAAAGCCCAACAAAAGGACTTGTCATAGCTTTCCTTTTGCAATAGGTGAACAACATCTTCGATGGCTTTGTATTTCCTTATGATGGTTGTATATTCCCTTATTCTATTCTTAAGGTTTCTCAACAATCAAATACTCAAATCCAACTTCCTCAATATGTATTTCGAAAACACGAATATAATAGAGTTTAGATATGAGAACGAAAGGGGGTGAAAATGTCCCATTGGTGTTCTAAAAGAAAATGGAGCTTAGGGTTTGGAGAGGAGAAAAAAGGGGGGGTGAAAGAGAAAGTCGTGTTTGGAGAGGAGAAGGAAGGATGGGGGGGAGTGAATCAGAAAGTCATGTTTGGAGAAAGAAAGTGGTATGTTTTTGTTTTATTTTATTTTTTGTCTAGGATTTGCTTAGGTGACATGTGAGTTGGATTATAGACAAATGTATTTTTGTTTAAGAATATACACTCAACACATAATGTATCAATACATAATATTTTTTCAAATTAACATTTTTATTGGGTTATCAAGAATTTGATTCTAAAAATGTTAATATCCCCCAAATTGATAGCCCATAAGATATTTTTCCCTTTTGGAAGTTTTGTCATGATGGTATATAATGATTATGGTTAATCCCAAAACCATCACCATCAAGCCGTATTTTCCCATCTATGAACAAATTGAAGGTTACCAAAACCATCAAAATATCATGGTATATTTAGTAATAATTATGTTCATAAATTAAGCCAAACCTCTGAAAGAACAAGGCATGCCATTTTGTTGTTTCTTTTGGAGACATTGTAGCGATTTCTGGCCCGTAAAATCTCTTTATTAGTTCATGCCTAAATATTTGCCACACGTTTAGGTCTGGCCCTCGAGGTCCTCCCACCCTCTCCATCCAAAGTCAAACCAATACATTTACAGATTTTTAATTTTCTTTATTTTTTATTTTTTATAGTATTGTACTGTGGATGAGATTTTAAAAAGCCAAGAAATTCAAGGAACGGCTACTTTGGAGCTGTACTCACTAGCACATGATAGAAATAATGGTTTTGAAAACCCATCTTTTTGACACGTAGAACAATTCCACGTTGGTTTGATGTGGAATCACCTCAGCAATTTGGATAATGTGGAGAAGCCCCAGTGGGGGGAGGCTGAAGAATCTAAGGCAAAAGATTCTCTCAACTCAATGGAGAATTACATAATATAAAATATCATAGGAATTGTATCTTTATGATAATGTCTTTTTAATTTATGATTTCTTGGTTTCATTTTTGCTTTGTTTATTTATTTGTTGTTGGCGCGCCCGTTGAGTTTGAGCCATCCACGGCTGGGTCTTCGCTTGGTCCCTAAGTCATTTAGGGCCCACTTGAAAGGTTTCAACTTTCAAGTACAATTCTCCAAAAAAAAGGGTACATTTTTTACAATGTATAAACTATAGATCAAACTTTGTTTGATGGGATTGCAGAATAATAAAGCACAAATAGATCAAATCAACATGAACTTACGCACCATTAAAACATTAAAAAAAAAAAAAATCAAACCTAATGATTAGTTCGTATGTTAATCATGGACGAAACAAAAAAGATATGACGAAATTTGGAGATGATATTAGCTTTTATATATAATAACTAGATAGATTATAACCATGAGCTATATATCTTTAGTCCATGTTGCTTATAAGGATGGAATTATGCAATGACCATTTGTTTAAGTGTTTTTCAGTTATTAAAGGGTTTATCTTATTTTTAAGGTCTATAATATTAGTTAAGATAGGTACAAATTGATTCAATCATTAAAGATTATAAAATAATTTTATATTTATTTTAATTAAAACGGATAAAATGGTATAGGTTAGATGAGTCTCGATGAAACACTTGAATAACTTGAAAATAGAGTTTATTAAAAAAAGTTAATTAAAGTTTTATTTTTTAAAAATAAATTTTTTTGAGGACTTAAAAGTTTTTTTTTTAAGAATGACTCTAATGAAACCTTAGGTGAGGTCATCAATTTTGGACACATGTTGGGTAACAAATTATAATAAACAAAGGGGGAAATCATAAAATTGAGAACTCCTCCATTTTGGATATGTCACGTGAAGAGGACCCACTAGAAATGGGGGCCATTTAAAGAATTTAACCAAAAGTGGAACGCATACTGCAATTCGCAAACGAGATAGGACCCACTCAGTCTCCATGAGCCGGCTCGGTAGTAGTAACCTTGCCATTCTTCACAGTTCGTACTACACGCTCCGTACCGCACAGACCCACACAAACACAGCCCCTCTCCTGACCTGAGTCCTCAAACTCTCACTCACTCTCTCTCTCTCTCTCTCTCTCTCTCTCACAGTCAGCACTCTTCAGTCATTCTATGCCTTTGTCCTCCCCTCCTTCTTTCTCTCTCCTCAAAACCACCGATTTTCAGGACCTGGCGTCTTCTCTTCGCCGCTTCGTCTCCGATTATGCTTGCTGTTTCCGCGGCGGCGGTTTTTCTTGCTAATCCGTATTAGTTTTGTTTTCGTTTTGGCGGTGGGAGTTTGTTCGTCTCAATAATGGCGATGGATGACACCGAGAGTTGCAGTAGTAGAGCCGTTGATTCGTCGTCTACGCAGCCTCGACAGCACAGGCAAAAACTAGAGGTCTTCAACGAAGTGCTTCGTCGAATCCAGCAGTCCGATTACGAAGAAGCCAAACTCCCTGATTTTGATGATCAGCTGTGGCTTCATTTCAATCGACTCCCTCCAAGGTGATCTAACCCTACTTTTGTGCTTTTGGTTTGGAATTTTTACGTTTGGTGATCTTGGAATAGTAGGACAAGGAAACAAAACTCGATCAGAACCCGCTTCTTATTTTTTATTTTTTGTCTTTTTCTGAACGTGCTTTCATTTTCCTTAGAATTCGCGGCAACCGAATGGAGCGTTTCTTTATGGTTTGATGATTTGTTCAATTCTCAAGTTCCATTAGCAATCATGATTATCTTCTTTGATGATTTGTTCAATTCTCAAGTTCTATTAGCAATCATATTTACCTTCTTCTCCAGTGATCTAGGTTATGCACATATGCGAACATATATAATGGCATTTATAATTTTCTTTTTTAGCTTCAAGCTTCAGCTAGAATTTGGATTTTCTCGAGTGCTGATAGGTTTAGTGCATTTCTTTTATGCAGATATGCTTTGGATGTGAATGTGGAGAGGGCAGAAGACGTACTCACACATCAGAGACTACTTCATTGGGCAGAGGATCCTGCTAATAGACCAGTATTTGAAGTTCGCCTTGTGCAGGTATCGATGATCTTAATTACATTTATAGTCTAATTGGATTAAACTGCTAATTTCTGTGGAAAGGATCATATGCTCGGTGTGGTTTATAATTAATTATTCTTGCTCCCACACTTAAATTGAAGCTGTAACGATTCCTACCTAGCAGAGGAGAAACACTGGGAGGATATAAGTTATGCCCAGGAGCCTTGCACTAAGGCCATTCAACCTATAAATCCATGCCTATTGATATGAGGTTCCAAACTGGTTTTAAGGAGTTTCAACGTATTGATTTAATTAAGGGACAAGGTCTGTACACAACGGGAGGGAAAATTATTTCTTGACTTGCAAAATTAATATGTGAAATGTTTAGGCTATGTTTGGTTCTCAGAAAGCTTGAGGGAAAGTACAAGAGAAGGAAAACATCAAGGAAAAGTGGAAGGAAAGAAAAAACTAAACAAAAATATAAAAAAATAGAGTTAAATCCGGCATATTATTTTTATTTGCTACTTTGAGCTCATTTTGGTTGCTTTAATAATTCATCAATATAATAAATAATTTAGAATATGTAAATTTCTTAAATAATTTTATTTTTATTTATTTTCTTTGAGGTTTTTCATTAGACAAACAAACATAAGAAAATTAATTTCCTTAACATTTTTTTTCCTTTCTTAGTTCTTTCCAGTAATCAAACACAACCTTAAAGAACCTGAAAGAAGATCTCTAATTTAGCTTCAAGAAAAGTATGTGAATATTTATTCTTTATCCTTCTCATTATGATGTTCTCTATTTATACTTGAATCTGTTGGATGCTTCTTTTTTCTTTTTCTTTCTTTTTTTTTTTTTACTTTTTTATAAAATGTTTTGTTCTTTTTTTTTAAGAAAAAAGGTTAGGCAGCTTTGCTGAAGTTAAATATTTGTTTGCCTATTTAATCATGAACCGAGTGTTAATGGCTTAGAGCTTTAGTGCATGCTTAATTGCTTATTTGTCACTTTTTTATTCAGGTTCCATCAGCCTCTTATGAAGATTCAGCTGATTCTGCTTTTTCAAACAGTCCAATGATAGAAGATCCCCAAAGTTATTCTAATTTTTCTAGCAGACAAGGGTATACTGTGTGTGTGTTGTATATATATTCATCCCTGTTCAATAATCACCTATGTTCTATGCTTTGGTTTTGATTTTTTTTCCTTTTTCTTAACTTTTTAACACTTCATTTCTTTGATTTAACCATCTCTCTCCCTCTCTCACTCTCCCAGAATCCATCCACCACCTATGTTCGGTTCATCTCCTAATCTTGAAGCGTTTGCACTTCAAGCTAATAGATTTTGTGTTGAAGATGGTAATAGCACCATGAATTCTACTTCAGCTTTGGCCAGGTAAAAACTTTTTAGAAGTTGAGCATTATCATGAGTTTAAGTATTTAATTATTTACTTATTTTAAAGGTAAAAAAATGTATTGAAAAGAAAAGGAATTACAGCTTTAGAGTGAATAAAAGCATATAGAAAGTATACATTAGTTGCCAAATGGAAAAATCTACAAAAAAAAAAAAAAAACACAACTCGCCCTCAACTAAAGCCCAACCACAATCAAGCACAAGAATCTACAAAAAATGGGTAAATAAAAATACTCACTGGCCTTCATCTAGAGTCCAACCAATAAAGAAAAATGGATTGAAGGAAGAGTCACCTCATCTATACATCTTAGTCCAAGCCTAAAGAGAACAAAAAAGAGAGTTTTTCAGCCTTTGAGTCAACAACTCCTTGTTATTGAAGGCAATCAAATTCTTTTCCTTCCAAACTGTCCAAAAAATGCAAATAGGAGTGTCTAGCCTTTTTTGTTGCACACAAAAAATCCGTGCCACCTAAGAAAAATATTTTAATTGTCAAGGGTAGGATCCAAAACACACCAAAGAGAGCAAAAAGTAACTGTGATTGCACTTGAGTGTTAACATAGTGAATTACGATGTGATCAATGGTCTCTTCTTCTAGACAAAGAAGCATCTATTTGCAAGAGGTCATCCCCTCCTTTTTACTTGATCCAAAGTTAAAGCCATACTGTATGCCCTTCCTATGCAAAAAGGGGAAAAAAGAGCCTTAAGAGAAACACAAGGACTACAAATAATACATATTGGAAACAAAGCTGTACCTCTTGGTTCAAGGGCATCATGGAAAGACTTAATAGAAAACTTCCCACTCTTTGTCTTTGTCACACTATCTTCTAGGTGTTGTGTCACCTTTTTCTGATGCAATCTTGAAAGGAGTTTCTCCACTTTATCCAACCTCCACTCATTAAAAGACCTAGAGAACTACAGATTCCAATGACCACCCTCAATCCCCAAACATCCATAATCTATACCTCTTTTGAAGAGACAAGAGGGAAAAGAGAAGGAAAGGAAACACTCAAGACCTCATTCCACACTTCTTTAAAATACTCACCCTTCTGTCATTTCCTATTTCTTGTAATTCAAAAGGCTCAATTTTTTCCTTATAGCTTTCTAGATACCCACTCCATACCCCTGTCTCACTTCATTGGAGCATTGTCACCCGTCTATATCTTACTTTCCACTTAATAACTTACTTCTAAAGGGTCCTTCCCTTTCATCTATGAAGTGCCAACACCATTTACCAAGAGAGCTCTATTACCTATTAAAAAAAAAAAAACAAGAGCACTCTATTGATCAAAGAGAGAGACATTTAACACCTAAAACACCCTTTCTCTTCTGCTAATTTTTTTTTTATCAATAAAAACAAATATTATAGATGAAGGGAAAGTTCCCAGGAGTACATAGGACGTGGACAAAGGGAGCCAACCAAACAAGAAACAAAAGCCAAAAAACTACCAACTCCCCAACCAAGTTAGGAATTCCACAACAGAATTCGTTTTATCAACCCTATACACGTTAGCCCAAGCCCACAGATTGGATACAAAGTTCTTCTGCTAATATATTCTCTTGTTTGCCTATCAAAAAAAAAACACCCTTAGGCATATCAACAAGAACATAAAGGAAGTCTCTCTAAATCTACTCTAGTCTCAATCTGATTGACATAGGCATATCAACAAGAACATAAAATAAATCTTCATACTAACAAGAGTGCTTTGAATAGAGCGATTCTCCCTCCTTTAGTGATGTATTGTCTTTCCACATGGCTAGTCTTTTTCCAAACCTCTCCTCTACTACATCCCAACTTGTCATAGGTTTGAACGGTGCTTCTAAGGGGAGGTTCAAATAAATCAAAGGAAGCATCTCAACTTTACACCCAAGCTCTAAAATCCTCTATAATCTCCACCCTTCCAAGAGGAATGAACTCACTTTTATCTAGATTGATTCACAACCCTAAAATAGCCTAAAACCACATCAACAATCAACTTAACAAAACCATTTGGTCTTATTGGGCCTTATAGAATACTAGAACATCATCAACAAATAACAAGTAAGAAATTGACACTTCTTCACCATCCCTCTCCATCAATCAGTAACTAGACTAAAAGCTCCTACTCATTGTGCTCTTAATGAGGTAGTTGAGGGCCTCCATACTAATCAGAAACGAAAATGGTGAAAGAAAATCCCCCTTCCTTAACCCCTTAGAGCTGGGGAAAAGACCAGATACCATTAACAAGTATAGAAAATCTAGCTATGGAGATGCACCACTTTATTCAACTAATCCACTTGAAAAGCCCATTGTAGAACTCTGAGCAAATATGCTCAAATACAGCAATAGGGTGTAATCTTAGTGCATACAGAACATACAAGGATGTCACAGAGCAAAAGGATCTAAATGTGCTGCCTAGGCAGCTATCATACACCTCATTAACTGAATCCAAGGAAAAGCTCTGTCTGAATCTTTGGGACAAGAAACTGCCTTTCCAATGCATAGCCTATTTATTTTTTAAGCATGTCTTTGCAATTCTTTTACTCAATAGTTATCATGTTCTCATACTAATTTCTATATTTGCAAGGTTGCTTGTGGTATCTCCTCATTTTCAGAATCTTCAGTGTTTGTGGGTCTTGTGGATGTTTTTTTCTTGCCTATCATTGTCCCTTGTTTACTGCATTGTGAAAGGGTTGCACCCTTTTCTATTTTTTGTGCTTTTCTGATAAGTCTTTCTTTGCCTATTAAAAAAAAAGCAAAAGGACAGAAATATATTTATTTTCACGGACTCTATCTAACCGAGATATTGATATTTTTATTATTGACTGCTGAAATTACTTTTGTTTCAACTTGATGTTGTTTTGCAAATGAAAATCATGCAGGACTATGCACGAGATCACCTTTTCAACAGTTGATAAGCCAAAACTCCTTAGTCAGGTAGTTGACTAATTCATTTACCCAAGGACACAACATCTGTGTTTGTATATGCTTGTTGTATTCCATGAGGGCTTTTGAAGGATTTATGGTCTCCTAGGATAAGGCTGTACTGCAAATGCTTTTCATGGGTTTTTCCTTTTGAGAAGTTAGGTTTCTTGAAGCAGCAATCCTGAGAATGCTCCATGAAGAATGGAACTCCCAAATGGATTTTTGGATGGAGTGCTATCAAGGGAATCTACTTTGAAGGATGGAACTCCAAAGTAGATTGGATTGGAGCTTGGGAGTGTTCTAGAACCATCAGTCATGAGAATGTTCCTTAAAGGACATGATGCCAATGTAGATTTGAGATTCAGTGTTGAGATGTTTATTATCTGTCTGGATACCCTTATTATTTTTTGTTTATAGAAATGGAAACTTTTATATAAAAGTATAACATCTTTTATAAAAAGTATATATTTATCTTATGTCTTTAAAGATGAGGTTTTTTTGGGAGCTGCTTTTCTCTCTTTTTGGTGTGTTGTGGGTAAACCCAAAAACCCTTTTGAGTTTGTAAGGTTTTTAGGTAGGAAAAAAAAAGGAAAAAGGCTTGGCAAGTGGGACCTTTATATTCATTTTGCATGGCTTGGAAGGCTAGGAATAGGATTGTTTTTAAAGATGAGATTTTTTCTTTACAGAGGGAGAAGACCTCGTGT
This sequence comes from Tetrastigma voinierianum, assembly GCA_016808115.1. Classification (NCBI taxonomy): domain Eukaryota; kingdom Viridiplantae; phylum Streptophyta; class Magnoliopsida; order Vitales; family Vitaceae; genus Tetrastigma; species Tetrastigma voinierianum. The sequence goes on from JAEQBH010003523.1 coordinate 622,666, forward strand.
TTATTTTCTTTGGTCAGAAACCAAAAAAACTATATTGGATTGTCCTTCAAATATAACTGTGTTTATTGATTGGATATGTTGTAAATGACTAGGGGCAGGCTTTGTACAACTTAGCTGGTTTTGTGCAGTTTTGGGAGGAGGTTTCCCCTCTTTCTGTATTTTCCAAGCCGCTATTTTAGCGCCTTTCTAATACATTTTCTTTTATTTATCAAATAAAATAAATATTTACCTTATGTCTTTAAAAGTAACTTTCAGAAATTTTAGAATTTGAGTTAGTAAATTTTTTTAATACCTCAGCTTTTTAAATAGACTGTGAGAACTCTAATATCTTTTTTTTTAGAATTCCTTTTTTCTTTCTGGCTGAGAATTCTAGTATCTTATACAAAACTTACTAGTAGTTTTTTTTTATAATTTTAAAATGAAAACTGAAAACCTATCCAAACGAGCACTCAATTATTTAATCTTAATCTTAATTTTAGGTTTTTGATTTTGAGACGTTAGGTTTCTTGAGCAGCCATGAATCTATTCTCTGTTGTTACTTTTATACAAGAAATTTATCCATTTTTATCTGCTAATGTTTCCTGCTCAATGTTGTTACTAAAGTACAGATACTTTTATGTTATTTTCCAGTTGACTTCCATACTTGCTGAGGTTGGACTAAATATTCAAGAAGCTCATGCCTTTTCTACTATTGATGGCTTCTCCTTAGATGTCTTTGTTGTTGATGGTTGGCCTTATGAGGTATGATTATTAGTTACCTGGAAAATTTACAGCATTCTTTACTGTGGCTCAGCAAGTGCTACCTTGATTAAAGTTTCAAAATTTTTTATGTGCACAACTTTTCCTATTTGTATCATTTGATGGATTCTACACAACATGCTTTATTCACTATCTTATAACTTTGGATCTTGAGCACTGAACCCAGAAATAAATACTAATGACTACATATTTAACCATCCAGATATTCAAAGTCTTCTTCAAAATAATTTGTGAAGTTACATGCTTTTAAATTACAGAAGTAGCTTTGGAAGCAGCAATTGGATAATAACTTGAATGCTTGATGCTTATAACCTATAACAACAGATTTCAGCATAGCTTTAAAAAAAAAGGAGATTTTGGCAGTTAACCTGAATGGTCATTGCTTAAAGAATGTGCTTTCTAGATTATCTTGGGCATCGCCTTGAGAAGCTATATCAAATATGCATCTTCTTGTGAAATAGATTTTTAAATGCTTATGTTCATAGAAAGCAAATGATGATTCACATTATCTTGTGAAATAGATGTTGTTAGTTTGTGCTTTGGAGGTGAACTGATTGTATGATATTCTTGGTCTTTTTACCTTTTCTGATGTGAACTGATTTTATTTTATTATAGGAAGCATTTGCCTTGATATCAATTTAAAATTTATCTGTGATATCTTTTTTTATTATAGGAAGCATTTGTGTTGATATCAGTTTAAAATATATCAGTGAATCAAAAACAGATAGTTTTGTGTATTTTCTAATCCTTTGATGTTTGAGGTATGATTGCCAGGCTATAGCATCTTTTATCTCCCTTTCACATCAGTGTATACATCTTGACATATTGGTATTTTGGAAACTTTTAGGAAACTGAACAGCTAAGAATTGCTATGGAAAAGGAAATACTAAAGATCAAGGTAGTTCTTCTCCATCCTCTTATGAAATGAAACTGCTGATAATAAAACTGGTGAATTGTTTGGTTGTTTCTTCTCATTGGTGCTACCAGTACTGTAATTACCTTTTTCATAGTTGAGGTCTGTGTTGATGGCTGTGGAGGCCATAAGAACTGTCAATACTTACATTGATAAAGTTGTTTCTTTACCATGAATTGCTTCAAGTACTGTCTTTTTACACCTTTCATTTATCTGCATGTATCTAAACCACTACTTTGTTTTCGTCATGATGTCTTGTGTTGATCACATCAATTAGTTTAGAAGGATGACGGGGTTTATCATTATTATTTTACGACATAGACTTGATTAGATTCAGATAAACTTCTTGTAGAGAGATGAAAATTTGGAAAACAAGCCCTAGTTAGCAAAATGGGTGATGGTGTGTTTGGACAAAGAAAATGGAGGCTTGGGAGTGAAGAACCTAGGGTGTCTTAATACGATGCTTCTATATAGGTGGAATTGGCACTTTGCAGCAGAAAAAAGGAGCTTTGCAAAATTATGGGATTAGATATAGGAAAAGCTTATGACCATTTGAATTGGGATTTCTTGCTTCAAGTCATGGAAAAAATGGGCTTTGGCAAAAAATGGCTAATTTGGATAAGATGGTGTATTTCTACGACATCTTTTTCAGTGTTGGTGAATGGTACTCCATCTGGTTTTTTTCAGAGCTTTAGGGGTTTGAGACAAGAAAATCCTCTATCCCTGTACCTTTTTGTGATGGGGATGGAGGCTTTGAGCTATCTCATTGATAGAGCAGTTGAAGGGGGCTTTCTTTCAGGTTGTAGCATTTGTGGCAGAAATAGGTAGGGGATGGTTATCTCTCATCTGTTATATGCGGATGATACCATTCTCTTTTGCGGGGCAAATCAAGAACAAATGATGTACTTAAGCTGGCTATTGATGTGGTTTGAAGCCATCTCAGGGTTAAGGATCAACTTGAATAAAAGTGAGATTATTTAAGTGGGGAGGATTACAGATGTAGATGTTTTAGCTCTGGAACCGGGTCGTAAGGTAGGGGCCCTTCCGCCCTCCTATTTGGGACTCCCCTTGGGCGCCCCTCATAATTCAGTAGATGTGTGGGATGGGATTGAGGAACGGTTTAGAAAGAGACTAACTTTGTGGAAGAGACAGTATATCTCCTAAGGAGGAAGGTTAACCCTCATTTGAAGCACTTTGTCATGCTTACCAGTATACTTCATGTCCATTTTTCGGCTCCCTAGGCGGGTTAGACTGAGGTTAGAACATATTTAGAGAGACTTCTTATGGGACAGAGGTAATATGGATAAAAAGCCTCACCTTGTCAAGTGGTCCGTAGTTTGGGCAAACAAAAGGAATGGAGGTTTGGGGGTTAGAGACCTTTCTTTTCTCAATAGGGCCCTTTTGAGTAAGTGGATTTGGCGCTTCGCAAATGAAAAGAATGTCCTCTGGAAGAATGTCATATGTTGGAAGTTTGAGGAGGACCAAGGAGGTTGGGTCTCTTATGCTCTAAGAGGTGCTTCTAGGACAAGCGTCTGGAAGGTGATTAGAATGGAATGGGATATAGTCTTTCCCCATGTCTTTTTCTCTCTGGGAATGGTAGAAGGCTGCGCTTTTGGAAGGACGTATGGTCCGGAGAGGGGGCTCTTTGTGATTCTTTTCCCTCTCTGTATGCTTTGGCTGTCCACAAGGAGGCGTTGTTGGCTGATCTGTGGGACTCTTCTAGGGAGGAAGGAGGATGGATCCCTCGCTTTATTAGATCTTTCAATGACTGGGAATTGGATGAGATCCTTTGTCTTCTCAATATCATTCAAGGAAAGCAAATTATTGAGAGCCAAGAGGATTTGATGTTTTTCAAGGAGACTAAAGATGGGAATTTTTCGGTGAAGATTCTCTTCAAGTCTCTGGATCGATCTGAAAATGTTGTGTTCCCTCGTAAGTTCATTTGGAATTCTTGGGTTCCCACTAAAGTGGGTTTTTTTGCTTGGGAAGCCTCTTAGGGCAAAGTTTTAACCCTTGACCACTTAAAGAAGAAGAAGGGGAGGTTGGGCCTTAGCTAACAGATGTTTTCTCTGTGAGAAAGGGGAGGAGACGGTTGATCATTTGTTAGTTCATTGCCCACATACTAGAGTGATTTGGGAACTCCTCTTAGCTATTATTGTTGTTAAATGGGTGTTCCCATTCTCCGTTAGAGAGACCCTCCTATCTTGGGGGGGCTCTTTTGTGGGGAAGAAGCTTAAAAAAGCTTGGATGGCTGCCCCTCTTAGCATTTTCTGGTCCATTTGGCATGAAAGGAACTACATCGCTTTTGAAAACAAAGACTTCTCAGCTCAAAGGATGAAAGCCTCCTTTATATGTAATCTTTGGTCTTGGTCAAATGTGTACATTGTTGAAAGGCCTAGATCCTTGGTTGATTTTTTGACTCGGCTGGGATGTAGTTGAGGGTTGGTGAGTATAGTCTTTTCTGGGCTGGTGGGTTTTTGTCTTGCCTTTCTTTTTTCTTTACCTTTGTCCCTTGGTGGGACCCTCTTGTATACCCCTGTATACATGTAGGCCCCTTTGGGTACTCTTTTGATGAATATATTTGCTTTTACTCATCAAAAAAAAAAAAAAATTATGGGATTAGGGTATGGTATGGCTATGGGTTGTGGAAAGGTAGTTTAGAGGTGGTGGCTTCTTCTCAACACTAGATTATCCTTTGTAGTAGGAAATGGGCAAAGGTGAAGTTTTGGAAGGATACTTGATGCGGAGATGCACCCTTGTGTGTTTCATTCCCTTTTTTGTTTGCTATTATTGAGTCAAAGGAGGCTTGCATGAGAGTTTTGGAGTGGGCCAAAGGAAGGAGGAGGCTAGAATCCCCTATTCACTAGACATTTGAACGATTGAGAATTCAAGGAGGTGGAGAGGCTACTGTCTTGCATTGGATCAAAAACTTTGGTTGATAAGGTTAAGGATAGAATTAGATGGATAGTGACAAAAGATGGTGTGTTCTCAATTAAGTTGTTGTAAAAGTATTTAAAGCCAATTCAGTCCTACCCCTAGCAATTTGGAGGTCTCTCATGCAACTAAAAGGTTTTTTTTTTTCACTTGGGAAGCGGCTTGGGGCAAGGTTTTGACTCTTGGCCAGCTTTAGAAAATGGGTTTCCCTCTTGGTAATAGATGTCACCTTTGTCAAGAGTACGAGGAGTCCATGGACCACCTCCTCCTCCATTGTGCAAAGATAAGGTTCTTGTGGGAGATGCTCTTCTCTTTGTTTGGTATTATGTGGGCGAACTAAGTTTGGTTTGGGATACTTTCTTCAATGGGAAGGCTTTTTTGGTTGGCAAAAAATGGGGAAAGGTTTGGTAGGTGAGACCATTATGTTATTATGCTTATTTTAGACGGTTTGGAAGGTTAGGAGTGAGATCGCTTTTAGGGATGAGATGTTTCTATAGTGGCTAAAGACTTCTTTTGTTTTTCTTCTTCAGCTTGAGGCTAAATTGTCTATAGTGAATGGTCTTATGACTATGGTTGAGTTCATTGATTGGGTAAGGAGTAAGTGAGATAGGGGTTGTGATGCTAGGATATTTGGAAAGATTGCCTCAAATCGAGAGATTTAAGGTAAGAAGTGTTTTTATATTTAGGGTTTAGGGAAAAAGGAACAAGGGTAAAATCAAAATATATATAGATAAAAGGTGTGATAGGGAAAATTAGATAATAAAAATAGAAAGAATATACTGTAGGGGATAGGTAGAAACCTTAGAATCTCTCTAAGGTCTTCTAGGAGAGTCTCACCTAGAAGAAAGTCAATGGAGTCACACCATTGGAAGTTGCAAAGATTGCAAAACGATGAAATATTATTACTCCAAAAAATTTGTTTTGACTTACATCAATGAGCTTGATTTAAAGGCTTCTCTAAGAAATCTTAAATGTACTAAAATTCTAATAACCTAATATGACTCAAACCTAATTTTATTCTAACAAAGAATCAGAATTTTACTCAAATTGATAATCCTAATTTAAATTTAAATTTCTTTTCTAACTAATAATCATAATTTGACTCAAACTACTAACGCTAATTTGACTCTAATTGCAACTAATAAAAATTCTCTTTTTTTGTATAACTTAAAAATCCATCTGCATCAGGTTGTTTTTTGTACATTGTAGTTGTCTTTTGTGTAAATTTGAGGGAATGAATGTTTCCTTCTTGTATTGGCTGGGTCTCTACTTGTCGCCTTTTCATACTATCCTTTCTCTTATCAAAAAAAAAAGCCACCACCATCACTATGTACTTTCTAGGTTGTTGAACTTCAAGATGGTATTTTGGGTTTAATGATTTATTCCCCTTAAAATTATGTGGAAAAAAAAAATCAAACCTTAATGGAGGTTAGGGTTTAATCCATTTTAAAACTAAGACGTCCGCATCTCACTTAGAAATTATCTTCAAATATTTGCTGGCTTTTGTATTTTTTGCATAGACGATTTCACATCTTTCTATTGCTATCTATATTTGGTGGCCAATTTAAAGGACCCCTAATGGAGACAAGTGTGTGTTAGACCCTTGGTTAAATATATACTTCATTAGACGAAATAAAGCTGGCCGAGAGCGAGGAGTGGGAGGGTGACGTGTAAGGAGTTAGTTGAGTTGTTATGGGGGGATGGTGGTGTAGGGGGAGTCATGTTGAGTTGCTAGTGTTATGGGGGGAAGAAAGTAAATAAATAGGAAGTTTGTTGGGTGAGGTGGGGAGGAGATTTTTGGGTGAACTCTTGGAAGGGGACTAGGCCCTCGAAATCCTGGGAAATATCTTGTATTTTTCAACCAAGAATGAAATACCACTGATTTGTTTTGTTCTTTTTTTCTCATTTACGCGATTCCCTATTTGATATCTAACATTTTGGTATCAGAGCAATAAGGAACTTGGGAAGAATGGCGCAGAAAAAAATGGAAGCCTTGGAAGAAAGATTGGATGCCATGGGAATGAATTGGAGGAAGGAGAGGGAAGAACTTAAGGCTGGGATTGATCGTGTACCAGTTATTGAGAAGAGATTTGAGAAATTGGAGCAGACCATTAGCGGAATGCAACGCATTCAGACAATTGGTGAAATGGGAAGACGAGATTGAGTTAAGTCGTTGGGAGCCAGAGAGGAAGGTAAGAAGCGTAAACTCTCGACCTCGACACACCGCAATTGAGACAACTATGGGGGTATTGGAGCATCGTTAAGAACAACGACCAAACCGTAAACTTGATTTTCAATTTTTTTCTGGTGAAGATCCAGATGGATGGGTCTTTAGGGTTGAGCGGTATTTCCGATTGAATCCCATAACTAAAGATGTGAAAATGGAGACAGTGGCTATTGCGATGGAGGGAAAAGCCTTGGCATGGTTTCAATTTGTGGAGAATCGCTTGAAATTCCGACTTTGGGACGATTTCAAAGAAGCCCTACTAATGCAATTTCGCTCCGAGCAAGAGGGAACTCTCTGTCAGAAATTTCTAGCAGTGAAGCAAGAGACCATGGTGGAGGATTACTTGGAGAAGTATGAAACCCTAGTCTCACCCTTACGTAACCTCCCAGATGCAGTGATGGAGGGGGCATATTCACGAATGGGCTGAAACTTGAGGTCCAGGTGGAAGTAAGGATGATAAAGTCCACAAACTTGGCCCAAATGATAGAAGCAACCAATTAGTGGAAGAAAGAACTAAGGTGGTATACTTTGGGCTGGGTTGGAGCTGGCGGGCCATGGGTCAAAAACACTAAACCAACCCCTTCGCAACCTAGCCCTAGGTCCTTTAGCCCCATGCCCCAAATGAATCCATCGAGGGATTTCGTTCTAAAACCTACAACCCCTTAGCCCCGGCCATGCAGTGGGTTTTTCATCGATGCACCCAGCGAGGTTCATGAGAGGCTTCAATGTGGTGCGAAGGCTACGAAGTCAGACGATTTGCGTCTGAGCTTAGGAGAGGCGAGAAAAGGGGCTTTGCTTTAGGTGTGATGAAAAGTACTCCCTTTGGGCATGTAATGCTAAGAAATCTCGGCAGCTCCAAGTCTTACTCTGAGCGGCGAACATCGGAAGGGGAGAGAGGAAATGACGAAGATGGAAATTCAAGGAGAACCAGAGGAGATTGATGGGCAAGTAGAGTTATCCATGAATTCGGTGGTAGGGTTCACTTCATCCCACACCATGAAATTAAAGGGAGAAATCCAAGGGCATCCAATTATGGTACTCATCGATTGTGGAGCAACACATAATTTCATCGTGAAAGATATAGTGTAGCAACTTTGGTTGTCCCTTAACAGCCACCACCTCTTATGGAGTGATGATGGGGATTGGCAGCATGGTAAGCATGGAAGGTATTTGTAAAACTCTCTTACTCACGTTGTAAGACATTGAAATTATTGAAGATTTTTTGCCTTTGGATTTGGGGAGTGTCAATGTAATTTTGGGAATGCAATGGTTGGAAAAATTAAGGATGATGCAAGTTAATTGGAAAACTCTACTCATGAAATTTCAATTGGGCACCACCACCATTACATTGAAGAGGGAACCGAGCCTCTGTAAGACTTAGATTTCTTTAAGGGCTCTCATTCAGATTGTGCAACATGAGGGAAAAGGCATGTTATTGGAATGTGAGACTTTAGAGAGAGGACTGAATGAGGGACAGGATGTGGAGAAGGTTCCGTAGGAATTAAAAGGCTAATCCAGCAATATGAGGATGTCATGAATGATCCAGTAGAGCTACCACCTAGTAGGGCCTTGGATCATAAAATCATTCTGAAAGAAGGGGCTAGTCCAGTGAGTGTGAGGCCTTATCGATATCCACAAGTGCAAAAGGATGAGATAGAAACATTAGTTGGGGAGATGTTAGCTGCTGGCATCATTCAACCTAGTCACAGCCCATTTTCCAGCCCTATTCTCTTGGTTAAAAAAAAAGATGGCAGTTGGCGGTTTTGTGTGGACTACCGGGCTCTTAATCGAGTAATTGTCCTAGATACGTTTCCTATTCCGCTGATTGATGAGTTATTGGATGAATTATATGGAGCTCAATTTTTCTCAAGGCTGGATTTAAAATCTGGATATCATCAAATACTTGTGCGATTGCAAGATATTCCGAAGACGGTGTTTCGTACACATGAAGGCCATTATGAATTTCTTTTGATGCCTTTCGGGTTAACAAATGCGCCAACAACATTTCAGGCCTTGATGAACCAGGTTTGTAAACCATTCCTACGTAAATTTGTACTAGTCTTCTTTTATGACATATTAGTATATGCTCATCTTTGGAGGATCATGTCATTCATTTACAACTGGTGTTTGATGTTTTGCGAGCTCATTCTCTCTTTGTCAACAAAAAGAACTGTTCCTTTGGACAAAGGCGACTGGAGTATTTAGGACACATTATATCAACAAAAGGAGTAGCTAGGGATCCTTCTAAAGTTAATGCCATGGTGGAGTGGCCAGTACCACAGAACATCAGGGAATTGCGTGGTTTTTTGGGACTAACAAGCTATTATAGGAAGTTTGTTAGAAATTATGGGCATATAGTTGCTCCTTTAACTAATCAGCTGTGCAAGGACAACTTTGGCTGGAACCAAAAGGCACAACAAGGCTTTGAAACATTGAAACAAGCCATGGTGTGTGCACCGGTATTAGCCTTGCCTAATTTTCAGGCCCCTTTCATGCTCGAGACTGATGCTTCAGGTAGCGGGATAGGTGTAGTTTTGATGCAACAACGGCGCCCTATAGCATTTTTCAGTCAGGTTTTGGGTTCTAGGGCGCAATTAAAGTTAGTTTATGAGAGGGAATTGATGGCAATTGTCCTTGCTATCCAAAAGTGGCAACCCTATCTTCTTGGTAGAAAATTTGTAGTGTGCATAGATCAAAGGAGCTTAAAATTTCTAATGGATCAACGAGTGGTGGCAGATGAGCATCAGAAATGGGTCTCTAAGCTTCTAGGCTACAATTTTGACATTGAATAAACCTAGGTGTGAAAATAAAGTAGCTAATGCTTTATCTAGACGAGAGGAGGGGTGTCTTTTGGCTATACTCTCGACTTCTTGGGTAGCACATTGGGAGGAGCTTCAACATGAAATTGATAAAGATTCTTTTTATGGTCCCATTAAAGAAGAGTTGCATAAATCTTCCTCTATTGTGGGAAATTATAGTTTGGTTCAAGGAAATTTGTTGTTCAAAGGAAGGTTGGTTTTTCCCATCAATTCCAAGTTTATCCCTCAGTTGCTTCATGAGTATCATAGTGGATTACTAGGGGACATTTTGGCATTTTCAAGACCATCCATCGCCTGTCCCGTGATGTTTATCGGAGGGGCATGAGGAAATCAGTTCAACAATTGTGGCCACTTGTTCCATTTGCCAACAAAATAAGACTCTAGCGCTATCACTTGTTGGCCTTCTACAACCCCTCCCTATTCCTGATAAGGTTTTGGAAGATATATCTATGGATTTCATTGAGAAACTTCCTTGTTCAAATGGGTTTGATTACTTATTGGTGGTAGTTGATAGGCTCACAAAATATGCACATTTCATTCCCTTGAAGCATCCATTTATAGCCCTTATAGTAGCCGTTGCATTCGTTAAAGAGGTGGTAAGAGTACATGGTTTTCTGCGAACGATAGTTTCTAACAGGGACAAGGTGTTCTTGAGCCATTTCTAGACTGAACTTTTTCGTTTACAAGGCACATCTCTAAATCACAACTCTGCCTACCACCCACAATTTGACTGCCAAACGGAAGTTGTCAATAGGAGTATAGAGACCTACTTGCATTGCTTTTTTGGTGATAAACCAAAACAGTGGGTTAAATGGCTGCCATGGGCCAAATTTTGATATAATACTTCATATCATACAACCACCAACACTACTCCTTTTGCTGCTCTTTATCATAGGGATTCACCCCCTTTGTTGTGCTTTGAGTTAGGGTCCACTCCTTTTTCAGCTGTAGAAGACCAACTTAGGGATCGTGATTTGGTTTTGGATGAACTTAAGCAACATTTATTGCTCGCCCAACAGAGGATGAAGGCTTCTGCTGACAAGAAACGTCGTGATCTGCATTTTCAGGTTGGAGATTGGGTTTATGTTAAGCTCAGCTAAAAGACTGAATGAAAAGTTGTCACCTCGCTATTTTAGCCCTTATCAAGTTGAGGCTCAAGTGGGGTAGGTTGCCTACAGGTTGGATTTACCTGCTTCTACTTCAATTCATCCTATCTTCTATGTTTCTATGTTACGACCAGCTGTGGGTACAGTACAGCATGCCCAACCTTTTCCTTTACTGTTGACAGAGGACTTGGAATGGAAGGTTGAACCAGAAGCTGTGGAAGGCCTGTTTTACAATCTGCAGGTAAGAAGCACCATTAAATGGCATAACCTCCCTGCTTTTGAATCCTCTTGGGAAGATTTTAAGGTGATCAACACTCAATTTCCTTCATTCCACCTTGAGGACAAGGTGAGAGTGCGGGAGGGGGGTATTGTTAGACCCTTGGTTAAATATACTTATGCTACGCAATAAAGCAGGGGCTAAAAGGGTAGTAGGAGGGTGAGGTGTAAGGGACTTAGTTGAGTTGTTGTGGGGGGATGGTGGTGTCCGGGGAGTCATTCTGTTTTGTTGGTGTTAGGGGGGGAGAAAGCAAATAAATAGGAAGTTTGTTGGGTGAGAAGGGGAGGAGATTTTTGGGAGAACTCTTGGAGGGACCAGGCCCTCGAAATCTTGGGAAATATCTTGTATTTTTCAGCCAATAATGAAATACCACTGATTTGTTTTTTTTTTTTTCTCATTTCTGCTTGATTCCCTATTTTGATATCTAACAGTGTGATGCAAAGATCCCTATGGTGTGATGCCTAGGGTTCCTAGGAGTGATTCCTAGGGTTATTTCAATCTCTTTGTGTGATACAAAGAGCCCTGGTGAAGCCTGTTTCAGGGAGTGATTCCAGAGTTATTTCAATTCTACTCTATCTGCCTAGAATTTTCCTTTTTGTGTCGCATCAATCCCATAAAATGTTTCTACGTGACACCGAACTTTGGGATTCTATTCATTACAACTCGTGTGTGGATCAAGGTGATCCGACTACATCTGCCCACACAAGAGTGTGGAGTGGTACTAACCCGAGAAGTTCTCCCACCCACAGCCTTCGGCCGCCTCCAATCGCTGAGACCCTATCATTTGCTTTCATCGGTAAATGTACACAAATGGGTTAGTACTTCGGAAGAGGCTACCCCGCACCCTGAAGATGGGTCTGAGTAAATGCTAGTCAAAGTGTGAGCCACCCAGAAAGTGAACGCCGTCCGCAACGTCCATTCAAGGTATGCACGATTACCGATCCCACATTTGTTCCAATACAAGAGTGGAGTGGTAATTTAAGCCGAGGTTCTCTCATCTATCGTGCCGCTCTTTTCAGCCTCCGACAGCTTCGAGGCCCTATCATTGTGGCGTGGAGTCTTGCAGGAAGATCATGAACATCTTTAAGAAAATAACAATCACTGAGAATGAAGTTCGATTTCTTATTTTTAATAAAGATACTGACGCACAACCCACTGAGTCAATGCAAGCAGAGGTATGATATATGAATAACTATCACTATAACAGTTCTTATTATCGTCTTGTAGCTATAGATGGAGTTGCAAGAAAGCTCAATGTATTGGGCCAATTTCATGATGGAGCATGTTTTTCATGCTGTCACATTAGCAGTCTCTTAAGAAATATCCCTACCATGAACCTGGGCCTTTTGAGCAGGGACAAACAAAAATGAATCGTACCTTTACGAAAATTTGGGCTTTCAGGGTTGGATATTCCTTCTGTTTCACCAATCCATAAATGCTTATAACACATGAAAATTGTCCAAGCTTGTTGTGCATGGTTTAATCACTGATTGAGCTTTGTTATAATAAGCCATGGCCCAACTATTTTAGGTTGGCTGTGTAAACTTTCCTTCATTTTATGTCACTTCAAATTTGGTTTTTTCTCAATGCAGATAATTATGTTCAGAGAAAATTGTACCTAACTAAAAATCATATCCCCATTTTGCACTGAGAAGATTTGAAATTTAAGACGATTGACTTTATGTTGTGGACAAAAACTATTGTACATGCAATGCACTTTGAACTTTGATGGCTTACTATCTTCAATTTTTAGGTTGTTTTATTTCCTGTGCACTTGGAATTTTGATGGCTTATTGTCTTTAATTTTCAGGTTGTTACATTTCCTGTGATGCTTATAAGAGAAAGGTGGGAATTAGTCCAAATTGAAGTTGGCAAACTTGTATTTCAAATACTTGAATTTTGCTTTCAATGAAAAAGTTATTATGTCCCAGAAACTTTTATTTTATCCCACCCCTTGACCTGCAGTTTTTGGCCTCTATATTGTCTTTCTAGTGTCTTCCAATTTGAACCAATCTCTCGTTACTGGTGCATCTGGTGTTTATAGCAAATGATTGAATTGTAGTTTATTTTCTCGTCTTGTTATGAATTGATCTATTCCCAACCTTGTAAAGCATGCATCCATTTTCAGTTTATGTTCTTGTTTATTCTATGTAGTTGGTGAATCTTCAACTGGGTACCAGTGGAGTGTTTCCCCTTACACAGATTCAGTTCATGCAACATTCATTCTTGGCCTGTGTTTTATTTCTATGCCTCTACTTTAACATGTGCTTTTCATATGTTTGTTTAAGATAGTTTACAACTCAGATGCAGGAACAATCTTGGTTGAAACAACATTCACCATCTGCTGTTGCTAAGCCTAACTACACAAGGACTGAATCCTTCAATGATTATGTAAAAATACCTACTGATGGAACTGATGTCTGGGAAATTGATGCCAGTCTGCTGACTCTCGAAAACAAAGTTGCATCAGGGTCATTTGGTGATCTGTAAGTTAGTGGTTTGGAAACCAGTCATGATATTCTGTAAGAAGTGGCAGAGCCAAGAAATGAGTTGTGCCAAAAAGTTTTAAAATTTCAGGGGTTTCCAGTGCCCACAAACCTCCCTACTCCAGGCTCTGTCACTGGCTGTAAGCTGCTATTTTGCAAATCTTTCCTAATATTTGCTAATTCTCAGTTAATTTGTGAACTAACTTCTTCAGGTTCAAAGGAACTTATCATAGTCAGGAAGTGGCTATTAAAATCCTAAAGCCAGAGTCTGTCAATACAGATATGCTGCGAGAATTTTCTCAGGAAGTCTATATTATGAGGTTTGCTACATCATGATTACGGGTTGGCCTTAGCAGAATTCATTCTTATTCTTTCTGATGTGTTTCATCCTTCCCCTACCATAACCAGTTCATTGTTTAGCACTTTCTCATCCTGAATGGAGCGCTATCTGCTTGTGGGAATTTTGGCAAGAAATTTTGATTTTTTCAGTTGTCCTTTTTTTTTCTTTCTTCATTTTTTTGTTTAATTTTAAATAACAAATTATTTAAGAATATCAGACTGGCTCCAAGTGAAGGTGCTCCTAACCTGTCATTTAAAGGATTTAGAGTTTAGACACACTAGTAATTCGATAAAAATCTGGGACAGATTTCACATGTCCCAGGCAAGGATGATTTTGGGTTTGCCCAAATTGTACTCTTGGAAAGCGAAACATTGAAACTCAAAACTCCACAAAAGATTTTGGTGGGAAACAAATAATATTTGGGTGAACAAAAAAGCCTTGATAATCATTCAACAACTAGCTCCGTGGATAAGGGCTAGGGTGGGCATAGAGAGGGGTGGGGACCAGGGTTCAAGTCCCAGTGGGACAAAATTGTTTACTTATCGGAAAAAAAAAAATCATTATTTTATAAGCATTTTTCTGGGGTTTTTTTTCCCATGAAAAATGCTGCTCTTGCTGCCACTTTTCAAGCATAGAGTGGTAGCCTGGGGATTTTGCAACATTAGGTTCTTCCATCTCCTTGCTTTTCTTATCGTTTGGTCTCCTTTTTTATTTTTCCATTTATCTTGTTTGGATTGATGATATTTGTCCATTTGAATGTATAAAAATTCAGATTATGGTAATCCTCTTCAGAGGGATCATAAAGAAAGCTTTGGAGTAAATTAATTGTAACATAATCTGTAACATTCTTTATGATGATTCACCGGGTACAAAGTAGAAGAGGGAAGGTTTTTGTTTTTTTGCTTGGAGCCCTTTGTCTAGTTGCACTTTTGCTGTTGTACTTCTTATGATAGCTAACATGCTCCAAAAAGTTACACAAAAAGGATTTGAGCACTTTCTTTGATTACTCCACAATTTTGAATAACCTCTGACTTCTCTCCCTTCAAATAGTCCTAAATAAACATCAAGGGGGAAATCGTACAGGCTCTTTTCCACCTGTGTCTGTCCCTTTTGTAAGAATGATAGATATCTCTTTCTGCATCTTTTTAGCAGTCCTGTTTTTCTCACATGATTTTTGTTGGCATTGTAGAAAAATTCGGCACAGGAATGTAGTACAATTCATAGGTGCATGTACCCGACCCCCAAATTTGTGCATTGTAACTGGTAAATTCCGATAAATTTTTTGTACCTATTGTAGTGTATGCTTGAGATATAATTGTTACTTCTACATTCAAGATCAAGCTGCTACTTGGGCACTGTTTTCCATCATGGTAACATATAATTACGTTAATATAAGAGCTCTACTGCCTATATAGCAGCTGTATGTAGGATTTACTTAAATTTTGCCTCTTAATTTTCAATGGTAACTAACCTCTGATACAAATTTACCATTCATTCATTCATTCATTCATTCTGTAAGATTGCATGGCCCTTTGGGAAGTTGTAATGTCAATTTGCGCTCTTGCTATGGAAAATAGTCTGATGGTTATATTTCTATTTTACCAGAGTTCATGTCTAGAGGAAGCATTTACGATTTTCTACATAAACAACGGGGTGCATTTAAGCTACCATCTCTACTCAAAGTAGCAATTGATATTGGCAAAGGAATGAACTATTTGCACGAGAATAATATAATCCACAGGGATCTGAAGACTGCCAATCTTCTGATGGATGAAAATGAAGTATGTGGTATTTCATTTTAAAACCGTATGTGTCTTATCTTTTATCCTTGTTAATTATCTTTTCCTACAATGTCCATGTGCATATGAATTTAAGCCTTATTACGTTTCTGGTTTAGTTTCTTAATTTATTTGTCTCTGGCAAATTTCCAACAATATACAAAACCACAATTCTACTCCTTTTATCGATATGATGCTTTCCCATCTTGATAATTTCATTTGTATTTTCCTGACTGCCCATTGAAGCTGTTTTATGTTTGTAAGGGTTTTTTTTTTCTAGTATGTGGTACTTGTATGTTGTTTTTTGTATTTTTCCCCCTTTCCTTTTTCAAATGTATTGGTATTTTGTCAATGTTGCATGTCTAGATATCCACGATTCTTTGATTTGATAGTCTCTCATATTTCCACTTTGACTAATTTTGATTTTCAAGCAATCTGTTAAATCTTCCTAGTTATTGATGATTTCATTTCTACTGTATTTGCTCACCATCAGTAATCATATCACCATCCATATCCATGTTGGCATTCTCCTTTTTTGTCAAACGCACAATATAGTGAATAACAGTAATATTATAAACCAGTCAGTGCAGTCACTATTGGTGTATATCCATTATAAGTTACTTTCAGATATAATCTGCAATAGGATGTGCATATTCGTACAGATTTTTATAGCACTTGGAAGTGAGAGAAGGGAGAAAAGAAAAAAAAAACAAAAACAAAAATAACCAAACTGCTTTTCTGATGACAGACTATCCCTTCTATGTGTTTAACATAATTTCAAAAATAAGCTGAAGCTAGTTGAGTATGGCTGGGTCAGACATAGCTTGTTTCCCCTCCTAAAGTTCAAGTTTATCTTCCATTTTCTGTGCCTTTCATATCTATATTCTTGTTTATTGGTTATGTTAATAAAAATCACATCTTCTGTTGCTTAGGTTTTGGTTTACTTTTGTTTTTCAATTTCTGGTTTTAAAATAAAACAAAAAAAAGGGAAAGGAACTTTTGTAATTATGTTTAGTAATCTGTTTTTACCTTTTGTTCTCAAATATTGATAACAACAATTTTATTAAACTGGATAAATAAATAGATATGTGAAAAAAAAATTTTAATTGACAAAATCTTTTAAACAAATATTATAACTATAATGAAAATTTATCTCCTATGACTAAAATTATATATATCAAACACATTTCCATTTATAAAATGTATACAATCAAAATTAGAATTGTCACAAGTTCAATATTTATATAAATTGAAACCATAGCTGAAAAGATATTAATGTTTTCTAAGTCTATAAACAGGAAAAACAAAACAGTTAGGTTTTAATGAAATCATTTTTTCGACCTTATGCTGCCTAACTATAGATACAGCTCTCACAGAACTGAAATGTATCTAAATTGAACCTTAAGTTTTGATGAAATCCTCTCCTGATTTTATGCTGCCTATTATGGATTCTGTCCTCTTGGGAGGTTGCTGCTTCTAATTCATATTTAGTTTGTCAAATCCTCTCCTGACCTTATGCTGCCTAATTATAGATTCTGTCCTCTGGGGAGGATGCTGCTTCTAATTCATATTTAGTTTGTCTAAAGCTAAAATTTTGTTGGACAGGTTGTTAAGGTTGGTGATTTTGGAGTAGCAAGAGTGCAAACTCAATCTGGAGTAATGACTGCAGAAACTGGAACATACCGTTGGATGGCTCCTGAGGTGTGCATTTTTAAGCATTTCTAACTTATTGGTTGTTCTCTTTGCATACAGTAACATTCAATATAACTGTGGTACTAAATCTTCCTCTATAGAATGCCAAGTTATTCCATGATATGTAGTTATGCCTCTCAGCAATTGTGCACCTTTAATTTTTATATGTGACATTTTCCTTTTGGTGATGATAGTATGTGTACTATTTTTGCACAAGTCCAGATCCCAATTTTGAGGTATGCAACAAAAGCTGTATATATTATGGCTTACAGTCCTAGGTGACTACAATTATACTTTGGTTTGATAAGGTCTCATGTATGTTGGTATGCCTTTGCCAATACTTAAGTTTTTATTTAATTCTATTTATTTATTTATTTTGTCTGTATGTACCATGCCCAGCAGTCCTAGTTAACACCAATTATAACTTCTCTAATCTGATTGGGGTGTCAGTTATTTTATTATTCTGTTACACTGTTTTTCTCTTTGGTATGATATGAATGCACTGTCAAAACTGTAACATATTTAGCCCAAGATTTGGTATTCAGATCCAATCTGATATTTTTTTTCCAACCTGTTTTGATGTGCAGAAAGCTAAAGTCTTTTTTGCATTCCACTCTCTCCCTCTGAACACTGTTGTGATGATAAATATAGGCAAACAAAATTGTATTACCGGCATCATTAAAATAAAATAGATGAGTATAAAACAATATTTTAAGGCCTGGTTGGACTGTTCCTAATTTTCAGAAGACTTGTCATTCTTCTCTTTCCATATGGTCCAAATAAGCACAATGGAGCTCCTTTTGCTTGTTCTCCACAAACCTCCTTTCCTAACTCACTAGAGTTTCTTTTATTGAAGATGACAATATGCATTCTACTCCAACAAGTAAAAATAGCTAGTTTCACAAATCCTCTTTTTATCTTCAACATGTTGGATTCTTCTACTCTCTCACCCTTTCTGCCACCAATGCTCTCTCCTTGAGTCAAGGCCCTGGAATTCTAAACGAAGTTTGTTGGAGTGCCATGCATTAGCATCTAGAACCTAGCTGTAGAGATACACCCATTTAATATAACCCCCCACCTCGGGTTAAATCTCATTTTCTGACTTTGCTAAAAGGAATCCAATTAATACGATCAAAGGCCTTTCTAAAATCTTGTTTATGGGCAACTCTGCCTATACCCTGAGTCTACTGCCTTTGTTTTCAAGATGCAACACTTCCAGTGTTTGACTAGCCTCCACAAAGGCATTTGAGGATTAGAAACCATGCTACCCACTCTAGCTATCTCTCTCCCTGTGAACAATGTTGCAATGATTACAATGTATCTCAATTTTTACAGCCATATGTGATATTTAATTATCAAATCTAAGGTTTCATGCACTATATAGTTTATTCACTAGCTTTACACTCCCTTCATTTTGTTACATGTGACTTGTATTTTTCTACTTTCATAACATAGTTTGCGTTTAACACTGTTGTACATTCTAGACTCGACCATTATACCCTAGCATTTTCTTACAGTAGTTTTTAATGCTCTGAAGGTCATTGAGCACAGACCCTATAATCACAAGGCTGATGTTTTCAGTTTTGGAATAGTACTATGGGAGCTTCTGACTGGAGAGGTAAGCTTGTTTTTTTGTTTAGGATCTTTATTTTTCTTTCTTCTGTCCCTTATGTTTGGCCATGATAAACGCAACTGCTCCAATGATTATGTTAAACGGTTGATGTGCCAGCTTCCATACTCATTCTTAACCCCCTTACAAGCTGCAGTTGGTGTGGTCCAAAAGGTATTCATTTTTTCCATTTTAACAGAGAAACAACCATGAAATTTTGCTTTCACAGTGAATGACTAACTTTAACTCACATGACGAACAGGGTTTACGCCCTACTATTCCCAAGCATACTCATCCAAAGCTTGCAGGACTTCTTGAGAGATGCTGGTTGCAAGACCCAACTCTCAGACCTGATTTCTCTACTGTTCTAGAAATCCTGCAGCAATTAACCAAGGAGGTGTGATACCGTTTCAAACTAAAGCTTGTTTTCATTGAACAATTCCACAAGTTGGCTGTTGACATTTATGATTTTGAAATAGGTTGGGAGTGAGGGAGATGGTAGGCCAAAGGATAAATCATCTGGTGGCAGGTTCAAATCAGCACTTAGACGAGGTCATCACTGAGGTTTGGGAGGAGCGGATGCTGTTCATAATGTAGGTCTCAACGTGAGGGCCATTTCTTACCTACATATTGCCCATGTACATTACTTTGTCCATGATCAGCAGAGTTCTAGTTGTTTTTTCCAGCCCCGTGGAATATTTCTGATTCATGTGCACTGAGAACTTTACTTTTCCTGTTTATTTTTCTTGGCTGTTTTTTTAAATAATAATAATAACTGCCTCTAACGATCGCAATATGTATGTTAGGCTAGGTTGGAGAACTGCTTCAACTTGGTACAGAACTCCTGTGGCCTTACCGTTTTAATTAAATGAGACTTCTTTCCTTCTTTCCTTTTCATGGGTGGGGGTGATAATATTTTTCTTCTCAAGTATATCATTGCTATTAATGACCATCAACTCGTAGTTTCAATATAGGGTATGGTTGCGGAAACCGGAAATGTAATACAGTCAAGATAATTCCAGAAGTTCCGGAAGCATAAAACAGAGGGACCTCTCTTTATTTGAAATGGTCTCTCTGCCAATATTGGATCCCATGTATGTACTCTCAATGAGTGTGACCCGTCCAAGCGCTTACAGGATTCATCGTTGTTCCGGTGAAGCTCAAGCTACCAATGGATTAGGTTCAGTTATGTTTATGTTTTAAGTATTTATGACCTTCGGCCTAAATGCTTCTAAAATTATGCACTGTAAGGAATATTGTCATATCCTACATCAGATACAGATAAACTTTCAAGACATATAAGTATTTGGCCTCTCAAGCAACCCAAGAACGAAGTTTTAAAGTTCGCAAGGCCCCTACTCAAAGTCGAATAACATTCACGACACACGGCGCAGAAGCATAAACAGATCAAAATCAATCCCCAATCATGATGTGGAGGTCTATTCCATTTGGTCCTGTGTAATGTTCATCCATTGACTCTTATCCCTAATGACACAAATTTAACAAACAAGGCTTCGTACGAACTTGCTTCCTCGTTACATCTCACATAAGATAAGCAGAGTAAGCTTTACGACATTTATAAAAGATGCACTCTTTCAACCTAAGAACGTTGCTTTTAGCCAAGCAGGCCCAAGTCTTCAAATGCATAATATCTATATATTGCTCTGGGTTTATTCAATTCAAGTATCAGAGCCAATCCCCAATCCTTGTATGGGGGTCCATTCCATTTGTTCCTGCAGGAAAGGTTGGCTCGTAATTTTTGATGAGACATTAACGTATGACATGTCTATACGAAGATGAAGTTCTTCTCTCAACCCATCAGACATTTTAAAGTCTTCTAAGGTGCTGGAAATTTAAAATGATAATATCTATACGATTCGTACGAATATTACTAAACGATATCAAACCAACTTAACCGAAGTACAGGAGGCTTCATTCCGCTTGGCCCCATAAAGCAGAGATTTGTCCGTTTGACCAAGATTCATAGATACAACGAGTGACAATAGATTTACATAGAAAGGTCATATATCTCATTAATTTGAGCAAATGGCGGGTTTCATGATATTTCATATAAATATAAGCTCATCTCAACTTAAATAGATATGCTGAGCCGCGGTGACCTCTCTGATCCGTCGAACAATATCTACATATTGTTTCATACAAATGTAATACTAGATGAACGTTTAAACTAGAATAGGGTGGTAATGGAAAAGCCCAAATGCGGAATACAAAAAGGAATTGGATGTTATAGATGGAAGTAAAACATGGAAAATGAAGAAAGCAAGCGTGGTTTAGGGAAAAAAGTTAAGGCCAATTGATGAATGAATCTCATGGGTCCAGCTGGAGCAGCTGCCGAGTGCGAACCCTGACCTGCAACCGGACAAGTGCGTGCATGCAATGCAAGGCTATACGTGTCTGTTTCCTCACGAACGCCCCACGAACCAACGCTTGTAGCTTCACAAGGCTCCTCAGCGCTCGATATGCCCGTCTTGCCTGTTAAAGTCGCAATTAAAGCACTGCTAAAAGACGTTCCATGCAGATTACAGTTTTTTTTTAAGGAAAAAAAACAGATTATGGAGAATGGATTGAGATTTTTACAAGATGACCCCTGAAAACTGCTTGGATTTTGATGGCTGCGAAGTCTTCCTTGGTGAGATCTTTCTTTTGGAGTGGTCGAAAGCGTGGATCTCCACCATCATATTCTTCAGAGTAGATTGATTTTTCTTCTATAACGTCTGCTTCTTCAATGTAAGTAGGGCTTGTAGCGATGTGGCGAACAGTGTTGGTTTTGGATGATGTGAAGAACTTTTTTCGAACAATCCCGAACCAGTTTCGAGACTTTCCCATGAATATTACCTATCTGTGTCTCCTGCTTCTTGTTTCAGATTGTGATGTGTTAATGCTTCACTCTAAGAAAAAGGTCCCGAGAAGGTGGCGTAAAGGGAAGGGATGTGCGCACCATGTTTGCTTGGAGGAAGAGATTTCATGTCTGTCAGGACTACTATTGATAACGTGGAAACATGAATTCATTCCTTGCTACTTTGAAGCATTCCACCCCTTTACTCATATAAGAATTATATAATAATAAATCAAAGAGGTCCCCATCAACTACTTCATTTTCTTCTAACTTTACACCAGATAGATGTAAGGATACACCCCATTTTACCCATTAACTCACTTCAAAATACTCTCAACGGATCATTCCTCGATCGTACTTTAAATAATTATTTACCTTTAAGAAAATTATACTATTTCTTAATTAATGACTTATATTATGGTTCACATTTTTCCCCTCCAAGCAAATCACTCTTTTTTCCACGCAAAATCCCCAAACGTTTAATCGAAACCGAAACTAATGTGATTCAAGCACTGTAAAATTATAATAAACGCACCAGGAGTTTTTTTTTTTTTTTCCCTCGTGGCTGAAAAGTGCAATTTCTTTGATCCTTGCCTTCAGGATCAAAAGAAAATGAACATCATCTAGCCTCATTTATGGCGTGTTTGCTTTATCCACATAACATGAAAAGACGGGGAGAATTATCAAGTTAAAAAAAAAGGGGGGGAATTAAGCAGCAGCATTGGCAAGGCAACCATCGGTCTTTTATTGCGTACTAGATACACAGCTAATTTTATTCACAGATTTATGTATACCTTGTCCTTGATACCACTACATTTGTAATTATTTTCTCCACATGATCTTATTATCAAGAACAGGTATGGTATCAGCAAGTGTGGCGCACATGTGCATACTTCACAAGTCTGTTGGAAGTCTGTTCTCTGACCAAGCATCATACCCACCAGCTATGTCAGTGACGGCTGTAAAACCCTGCATAGAAAAGTCATCGATTTCAATATGACACTGATCAAGAGTACAAGATACTAAGAGGTTAGAGCCTCCAAAATTAATATTTTTCCGGAAGGCAGATGTTCTGAAAAGGCAGAAGCTTTAATTTCTATAATGGAAGAAGAGTCATTCTGATCTAAAGATAATGGAGGAGTTTTAACTGCATTTGATTGTTTCCACCCAGCTAAAGCTCTTCGGAGAGAGAACATGACAAGGGGTTTTGGTTGGAAATACCTTACTTGAACCCCCAACAATCAAGGTATATTAGATGGCAGAACTACAATATTACTAATAAGAAAACAAATAATAAAACGTAGAAATTAATGCCCTGTTTGTTTACCCTTTTTGAAAACTGTTTTTTTTGTTCTGAAAAACAAGGTGAACAAGGAAAACACAAAAAACACTTTTGGTTCTTTTTTTTTTTTTTTTTAATTCTAAAAAACCTAGAGAGCACAAAAACACAAAATGCAAATAATAAAAACAGTTTCAGAGAGCAAATCTGTGTTTTCAAAAAAGTGTTCTCAATAACAGTTTTCAATAACCAGAAACATGAACCAAAAAAGGCTTAAGTATCGGAGGCAGCCATGAACGAGATTATAGAAAGTGGCTGTTGAACCAGTGTGAAGGTTTAAAAAGAATGTGCTTACAGCAGCCAATAGATCATTCACAGCCATGAGTGACCTTTTCCCTTTTTGGCATCCCTGTATAAGGAAGTGGAGAACTCAAATGTCAATTTATAAAAGTTGATATCAGGTCAACAAAAGCAATAAGATTATGGATATTGCAGACATACAACAATGATTTCATCATCTTTCCGAAAATGTGATGATACTTCCGCCAGAAATTTAGGGTTCTTTATCATCCCTAAGATCAAAAAATAAGAGACAAGCAAGTGAAAATAACAATAACGGTAGTACTAGCAGTAGTAGTAGTAATTATAATAATAAATTTTCTAAAAGCAATGCAAGAGGTTGATACAATAACAAAGCACATATTCATATCATATCAACAACTTAAAGGATGAAATAAACTTCTCCTCCACAAGCAAATGAATCATTTTTATTACTGATGACCCAAATAATTTCAGTTCTATAGCAGAGGAATACAATTTCAGATGCCTGGAAAGATTATAGGCAAAACCTATTGGGGAAGATTATAAAGAATCACAAGGCAAAGCCTAGTAAGGTAACTGAAATATATCTTCCTCAAGGCTCCATACATCAGCGGTGAGTAGTAACATAATAGCTAAAGGTCATAGAAATACTACCAACTAGAATTTGTCTCAAAAGGCACCCTGGACGATGATTATGATTTACAGATTGACTAGCTGAAGTTTTTCATATCTAATAAGGCAATTGAAATTTCAATGAACCATGTGAATTGAAATTTCAATGATCCATGTGAGACTCTGTAATTGATAAACAATACCAGATCCAAATCTGAGCATGTAAGGAACGTTAATAGCCCCAGAGGCATGTCCAGCACTGAACTCTTCAGGAGTCCTACAACAGCACACCAAAACCAGAAGTATCAAATCACTGAAACAAATTGCACTACCATCTACTTATCTGTGTAAAAAAAGAAAATTACAATTTAACAACAGAAAACCAATGGGAAACCACACATACCTGACGTCCAGATATCGATGCCCAGCTTGAAGAAGCTCCAGGGCCACGCGCACAGGCACCGAAGTCGGCACGCCCGTCGACTCCAAATTTCCTCTAGCAGCAACCACACGACTTCGGAACCAAACAACAACCAAAAAAAGGGAAAAAAATCATCAACATACACGAAACACCAATTCAGACACTCCGTTTGGTTCCCGAGAAATCCGAAAAAAAAAAAGGAAAACTCTAGAAACCTCATAACATCCGACTGTTACAGGTATTCAGCGTTTACATCGTCCTTTTGCTCTGTTTTCTCGGCAAACAAACACTTCGTTTGGTTCCGAGGAATCCGCAAATAGGAAAACACTAAAAAAACCTCGTAACATCCGACAGTTACAAGCATTCCGCGTTTACATCGTCCTTTTACTCTGTTTTCTCGGCAACCAAACAGACATTAATTGTTCATCTGATCTAGAAGTACCAAAATTGCTTGGTGCCGCCGACGAGAAATCCGTGTGGATTCGCCTTTAACGGCGATAAACACCTACAAAACAGAAAAAAATTTACTTTTAACTTCTTTAAAAACTTCAAAAATAAAAAATGAAATGAAAGAGAACAAAACAAAATCCGACCTGAAATTGAGGTTCCGAGAAGAGGAAGAGAGCAGAGGAAGCATGGAAGGAGCGTAGGCAGGGGAGGAGATAAAGGATTTCGCCATCATTTCCTTCTCCATCTTCACCTATTACCACCAGCGGTTGATGAGAGTTGATATCGCAGCTGCAGCAGCGGAATGGAGTGGAGGAAATGAAATTTGTAGAGGGAAGGAGGGAGAGTACTGAGTAGTGTATGCCACATGTGTGGGTGAGCTCTGGCCTCTTAACAGGGCTCGGCAGTAATCATCTGCCACGTCATCAAGAGCTCACCGCCATTCTCAATGCCGATGTTGATGATGAAGATGAGGATGATGATGATGATGAGGACGATGATGCTCTCTCTCTCTCTCTCTCTCTCTCAATCAGAATTAGGATAAAATGGACATCATAAGCTGACATCGCCTCACACGCATCTCTAGGATAAGTTTGTAACCGCCTGTTGGTTACGTTCAAAGCCACTCCTCTTCGGTTTCCCTTTCATTGACCCTATTTACTAACCTATTTGAAGTTTGAACCCCCTGCCCTTTTGTCTTTTACCTTTTTACCCCTAGACTTTTAATGCTGAACCACTAATCAATAATCATATGAAATTAATACTTTGTTAAAGTCTTCCTCATTTTTTAACCAAAAATGAGCACACCTAATTAGTGGAGTATTTCCTAAAATTGAAGTTATATCAAATTTATAGGTTTTCAGTAAATTTATTATGTTATTAATTGAGTTTTGTTTCATTATCTATGTTTTTAACCATGCTTTAAACTAATTTATTTTATTATTAACCTTAATGTGTTTCATCTTTTATCAATTTTAATGATTTGATATTTATGCTTTTAGTATGAATTAATAAAATTATTTGATTTAAAAAAAAATACATTCAATGGTGTCACGATATCAAATTATATGGAGATAAAAATCACTAAATCATCTTTAAAAAAAAAAAATCACTAAATCAGATTTAGTCAATTTTTTTTGAGTTGTGACACTTTATGTAGACTCTTCATGAGTCAATGTTCAAAATCCAATATGGTAAATGTTGTCAATCTTTCAAGATTTTTGGTCATAGATCTTTTATTGTGCAATTATATACTTTTTTAGCTCATTAACATAGGTTAGAAAGAGAGTATATATATATATATATATATATATA
Organism: Tetrastigma voinierianum; assembly: GCA_016808115.1. NCBI lineage: Eukaryota > Viridiplantae > Streptophyta > Magnoliopsida > Vitales > Vitaceae > Tetrastigma > Tetrastigma voinierianum. The sequence continues at coordinate 648,857 of JAEQBH010003523.1, forward strand.
TATATATATATATATATATATATATATGGTTATATATATATATATTTTTTTTGTCATGTCATAATATATCCTGAATGGGTCTGTATACAGATAAGAAACATTTTAAGTCATATCATACCCAAACTAATCATTATTCGAGATAGGATTAATCATAAGAGCAATAAAATTCTATCATATAACACAACTGTATTCTCAGGGTTAAAACTCGAAACCTCTTATTAAACTAAAAAAGATCCCAACAATCATACTTATGTATTTGATGATTAACATAGGTTATATTACGAGGAATCGCTATGATAACAATTTTATGATTACACGCCTTTAGGGTTACCTAAGGGCACTTTCTATCTCAATCTTATGTCCTGTTTGAAATGTTTTTTTTTTTTGAAAGAGTTTTGAAAATGTTTTTATCCTCCAATCTTAATTAATATTGTGATCCAATCTATAAGAAATATAAAAAGACTTTGGGCGCCTGCTAGTTTCAATAAAATTTTTCAACTTTATCCAAAATCTGCATTACTTAAAATTTTCAATGTATTCTAATCTTTGGCCATTTTCGTAAAACACAAGCCAGATCACTCGTGGCTTTGAAAATACGCTTTCATTTTCGACCCCATTCGTATCGAATTTCCATTAATTCAGACTGAGAACGCTGAAAATGTCAAATTTTTAATTGCTTTCCGATTCATATATAAAACAATGAAAATAAATAATTCATTTTCTTTATTTCAAAATTTGTTTTCATCTTATTTCGTAGAACTAAACATGCTCTCGTTCATAAAAGCTCAATGTAAAAATGTAAAATTTTCTAATTTAATAAATAAGTACTTAAAGTTTTATTCTTAAATAAAGTCATACAAAACTTTAGTACTATCTCAAAATTAACTAAACATTGAGATTTTATGCAGTATGGTAACTTAAACAATCACAATTACCCAATAGTCAATGCCATGACATCATCATGAATTATCCAATATATATCAATGCACTCAACATGAAAAACTCATCATGATAACCATGGCATATCATCCCTTTAATCATAATGTACTATAGTCTTAAAAAGATTACATAATTTAATGAATTAATTATGAACAAATTATGCTAATGAGTCTGATTCAATTGAATAAAGTTTAAGTTTTGATGAGAATATAATACTATAACATTATAACATGAATAAATATAAATAAAAAAAAACTATGAATAAATTATTATTGTATAAGAATTCCATGATCAGGATCTTCTCTATCACTTGCAATAAGCATTTAAGGGGATGCTTGTTTTTTTGACTTTTTACTTAAAGTTATTTAACTTTTCAAAGAATTCTACTCATTGTTTTTAAAAAATTTCACTTTAATTTATTGTCAAATTTCTAAAAGTTCTAAATAAAAGAAAATATTTTGGCTTTTTCTATTAAAAAAAAAATCATTTTCCATTAAAACAAAGAAAACTCCATCATCAGCTCAACAGCAGGCTAATAACACTTACTACAGGTAGAGGCGCCAAACGTGGTCATTGGTTAACCAAGACGGTTGAACCACACCGTGAAAATACGTAAACCAACACGGCCCGCTTATTAAACGTGTTAAACGAGTCGACCTGGCGACACCCGAACTCGCGGAGGTCTCACCCAAACCCGCTTTAATCACAAGAATCGCGGCCTGCTAATCGCGGTCGCGTCAATTTTCGATGCGCCTGGGCCGCGACCATCGGTGAACGACAAGAGAATGAACATGGCAACAGAACGCACATAAACAGCTACATATCTCACCCGACACACTAAGATAACGGTTAGTTCAAGTTGACTGCTATCACCAACCCGTTTAGGTCTCACCCAAACCCGCTTTAATCGCCTAAGAATCTGGGCTTAAGCAATCTGCCGTCAATTTCGATGCTGCGCCTACTACAGATGGCGACAGCGGAAGAGGCCTGATCACTGGATCTATCCCGACCGACCCATTTATTTTTTTCAATTCCCTATCCCATTTAAAAAATTAAACAGGACGGGACAAGTGATAGGGATGAGAAAATTCCCAAACTTGCCCCATTTACATTTGATTTTTGTTTTCATTTTAAATTTTTAATTAAAACATTCTAATTATTATTATTATTTATGATAAAATAAAATAAAATAATAAAAAGATTTTAAAATATAATCGGGCGGGGGCGGGCTAAGTGGAGAATAACATTGGTCCCGTCTGGGTCAATAAACTCAAACCCGCTAAAACTCGACATGCTAAACAAAAACCCGTCCTTCTTAAGTATTTGTGTTATGCGAACTAAATAATTCAATTCATATCATACATACCACTACCTAATATTAAAATAAACAATTTAATACTTAATATTATTAAGTACTATTGAACATTAAACTCAAAAAAAAAATTATTTAGCATTAAGTAAAAAAACAAATACTATCTAAAAGTCATTTACATTGCAAGCCATGCGAGTGTAAATCCTTAAACAATGAATAATGCAATTAAATGATTAGAAAAAAAAACTATAAATCATAAGTACATTAATAAAATCTTACTTTGATCAATGTTGTCATATTTTCAAGGGATCTATCCCAACAACTTTACCATTTATGCATCAAATTTTATGAAAGACATTTATGTCATTAATTAAGGATATTCTTGTCTGTTACGCAAATTTATCATTAATAATGTAACTTTTATGATCTTTAAGCCAATTATTACATTGTGAATTCCCTAAAGCATAATTATCCTAATAAAAATTGATTCAAAAAAAAAAAGTATCCTAATCAAAACGTGGTTTCATGTATTATAGTTATTATCATACATGTGAAGATAGGGGATGTGGGTATATATTAAAGTTACCCATGAAAATTTGAAAATTATTTATGATATGAAAGAAATGATGCAACCTATAGTTGAATTAATACTCTTGAAGATTGTTTACAATTATGTTTGAATGAGAAAACCACAATTTGTTACTTATACGGAGGTAAGAACCTAGGTGTCTTAGTTATCACAACCTCTTATCTATATAGAGGTAAAAATCTTGGTATGGTCAAGACGGCATTTGATGAATAAATGGCTATAATGAACTATAGTGTTCACTGATTGATAGACCGCGACGACAGTCACAAAATCTTAATAAATTATAATAGTTCTTTCAAAAACCAATAAGAAACAAATCACACACCACCATTTTATAGATTGCAAATAATAAAAATAAGCAAATAAAAAAATTAACTCTAATCTTAGACCTAAATCACAACTATAACTAGAAAAGAATGTTAGAGTTTTAGTTGGTTTTATCATTCAGCATACACACTTAAGTTATATTTGGTTCTTGAAAATTTTGATGGAAAATAAAAGAGAAAAAAAAGTAGACATGAAAGGTGAAAGGAAATAAATAAAGGAAAATGAAAATGATATTAAAAATCAACAAATTATTCTTTATTTGTACATTAAATCCATAGAATTTATTTTAACCCATCAAATGAAGATTAAATAATTTTAAAATATATAAAATTTTCTAACTAATTTTAATTATATATGATTTTCTTTAAAAAAATTATATAACAATTAAACATGAGAAAATCATTTTTCTTAATATGCTTTTACTTCTTATTTTTCGCAAACCAGATATAGCATTATGGAAAAAAAAAAATTTAAATAAGTGGGATTTTGACTTTTGTTATGTGCGAAATCTCTCTTTTTTTAGGAATTATTGATTTTTATATTAGTACTTAGTTTTATGATTCCCTTTTCCTATTTTACACCAATTGACTGGGTCAAATGGTACCCTTTTCCTATTAGGTGGTTATTAGCCATGGTCCATTACTAGGTGATTTATTGATCATGGTCCATTACTAGGTGATTATTGATCATGGTCCTTTATTAGGTGGTTATTGATCATGGTTCACTACTAGGTGGTCATTTTACTTGTATTTAAGAAAAAGAAATATTAATAGAATGGCACATTATTTTTCTACCAATTTAGTTGTAGAGTAACAATATTCTCTCTTATTCTCTCTCTCAAACGCTTCTTCATAAGTCCACAAGTATAACTCAGTTGGTTAGAACGTCAAAATTTAAAAAAGGTTGAACATGAGAAAGAAAAATGTTCGAACTTTAATAAAAATAGTTTACCATATTATATTAAAAAGCGATTAATTTAAAAAAAAACTTCCTCACAACCTAACAATTCCTCATCATGGCAACGAGTTCTGCCAATTTTAAGCAAGTAACAACTTCATTATCAATCATTTACGTTCGGCCAGTTTCAAGCATGTAACAACTTCATTATCAATCAATATATTTAAGGAAAGTAAATAAATCCAAATAAATAAAAGTATTGAATGATACATCCTTGTTGAACATATGGGCAATGATCCATCCTCTACAAAATTGCTTGAATTAGCTCGTTGAGTACATCTTCGAACTTCCTTTATCGTGCTCTCATAACCAACTCAAATTTGAATTTGGGGAATTATGTTTTAGGGTTAGACTTGGACCACCCAAATTAAGTTGAAAGACATATATTTTAATGAGACAAAAATGCACATCTTTTCACCCAACACCACCACGTGCCCAACTTCCCTAAACCCCACAACCTTTTTTTTTTTTTTTTTTTTCTTTTCACCCCAGGTGGCCACCTTGGACGCAATCCCACTTCTTCTTTTTTATTTAATTGGTCTTCTGATATTTTTTTTTGAGCTATTCCATAAATACTATTTTAAGATTTTAATTAATTTTATAAGATTATCTTCGAAAAATATTTAATTTTATAAGATAATTTATGAGTGTAAATGTAACGTCCTTTCCCAATTTTGATAAGCGTAGGATTCTCACTGGGCCGGTAACTATTAACTTTGGTTAATGCACTCCATTTCAAACATATATATTATGTTAATAAACTTAGTGCTAATTACCACTCCAGAAATAGCTTAAATGGTCTGAATTATATGATTTGAGTTTCTAACTGTTTCTATATTTATACAGCCATTATTACAAAATATTGCATTTACATTTCAAAATCTCTCGTAGGAGTACATAACAGAAGTTTTATATCAGAAGGTACTCGTAGGTACACTACAGGACAGAACTTAATTATGTCTTAGCATTAGAGCTGACTTACTTTATTTTCATAGTATTCATTATTCAGATACTTATCATATAAATGTTTGCCTATATAAACCGATAACAATGACAGGGACACAAAGACAATGCAGACTGAACGCACTGATAAGATCACAGAGGTATCGTAACAAACAAACATGCCCGCACTACGTAAATATAAGTGTCATAAAGATCACAGGAGTGTCGAGCACTAACAGAGTGTCAAACACTAATCGTGAGTGTTCTTATCAGGAAGCACCCCTTTCTTCAACCGACCGAACATGTCCAACCGAACCGGATGCTCGATACTCACTAAAGTGTAGTACCTCAAGCCCGGCCCGACCATTGGCGACCAAACCAAAACCCGGACGCTGTGTCGGGGCTTATTTATCAAATACATTTATTTAATATAAGCCGCTGCTTCAAATTCATAAGAGATTTCACCTCAGTAAGCCCATAAACATTTACAAATTCAATACAATTCCTTTACAAAATATGCATTTAACTTAAATGACATTTTATGTTGTTTACAAATATAATATCCAAAATCAGATCAGATATAGTATTATAAAATAATTTCTGAAATCAACTCCTTTTGCTTACAAAAACACCGCTACGCTCAAAATGCATGGCGATGCATGTGACGGAGCATATTCTGTGAACTTTCCCCATAACTCTAAGCTCCTGGGACTGGGTCCTTTTCAATCACCGTCATCACTTGCCACAAGTATCGATAAAAACAATACGCTACATTTTCACATCGTTTCTAATCTCCATTTCACACATAAAATCATGCATGTTATAAAACAACAGCCTTATTAACCATTTTCACGTTCGTGCAAATCAATACGTAGATACATATACACTTTTTATATGATTCTCGCTTATTTGGCTGGTAATTTCACATATGACTATAGAGTCAATGATTCACGACATTCAATTTATTAATCTTGTCTTGTTTGTATTCGCAGCAATGTGATTTCACATTCACATATAATATCACATACGACCATGTCGATATCTACGATATATTCGGGGCCATGAATCACGTCTGCTTGTCATTCACAGAATGCGATTTTGCATTGAACAAATACTTCAAGTACACTCTATGACTGACTCGGGCTTGATGAATCCCGCCATGTTGGCCAGGTCAACAACACTTTCAAATCAATTTACTAATGCAAGAATCTTAATTTATACTAACTAAACACACATGCAGATATTTGACAAACATTTCCACTTCAATATTTTTAACAAGATATTCCATAGCTCAAATCGATATAAAGATTTTATAATAAATAATTGAAATAGGATTAGAGACAAGGAGAACTAACAATACTTGAATCGGAAATAGAGATCCGAAGAACTAACAAAAAGCCGTTAATTCTCGTTTCCTTCCCTTCGATCTCGGTCCTAGGTTAGGTGATCCTTACCCGTCCTTAGTCAATAACAAATACGCCAATTTTAGTGGGTAAACAATTATCACACTTAACGAATCTCGCTTCACTGAGGCAACGAAGTACGTTACATTTTTCATTTAGTTTTATCCTTATTCGAACCCCCATTAGTCATTTATTAGGGTTCCTATACTATTTGCCATTTTAATACAAGGTGTTTGGAAATAAACTAAAATCGCTTCGCTAGAACAAGAGTTGCTAGCGTGGCACCCAAAGGATGTCATTTTACACTCTACTTCACCGCTGCGAGGTGTCCCACGCCATGAGGTCTACGTCGCGTGGTCTCTCTTATGTTACTAGCAAAGGCCCGATAATGCCCGCATTTTCCAAGCCTCCTTTGCGATTTCCTCCAAAACCCTAGCTTTTCTCCTTCCACTTCTCAAAAACGCTGCTCAAATTTAGCCTGGGGACCACTTTTCGTCTTTGCTCGCTTTCCTCCTAAGGCCACGTTTGGCTCTTTCCTCTTTTAGGTCTTAACCCATTTTTCATTTAAGTCTCCTATTATTCCACTTTGATAATTCATTTCTCATAATTTCACTTAGACATTTACATTACCTTAGCATTTAAGCTTATTATATTTTGACCGTTAGGTCCTCATTTTACAAATTCCAAATTTGCCTTTTTACACTTGGGTTTATTTCCGAGTTCAATCAATTTATCATTTTAGCATATAATATTTAATCATATGCTCACATATTCATTTCACATTTAACACCACGCTTCAGAAACCTGTTTGGCCACCATACCTGCATTATATAATAAAATTATTACAAAAATTTTAGGGTATTTTTGGAGCTTTACACATATTCATTCATTATCTAGTCTTAAGCAGGCATACACTTATATATGTTTCAAAGCATGTTATATTGTTCTTTAATCACATTCTTGTATTTATATAATGTAAGCAAATAAGGGTAAGAAAACAAAGTCTGCCCAGAAACAGGTTCGCTTCGCGGAGGTAGCAAGGTTTGTACCAAATTATCGCTCTTTGGAAATCCGAACAAAAGAGTAATGGTTTTTAAAATTAACAGAAGAAAGGAAACAAAAACAAGGATCGCAAGTTCGCCAGCTAGTGGGACCTTCACTTCAGTAAAGGACTCACGCCAAGGCTGAAAGTAGCCTTGTGTAAAGGCGCAGGCGTGAACTGCCAATTCCTCAAATCAGGATCGCTTAGGTGAAGAGCTCGCCAGGCTGAGAGGCGTCAAAGCCTGTAAATGAGGCATTTTTGCCATTTTTCATCGGAAATTTCCTATCAAAACAAAACAAACTCAAAACAACCATATAACCCAACTCAAAGTAACCATGAGGAATTTTCTAAGCCATACCGCTTAAAAGCCTTTCCTATGATTTCTTGGTTCTTTGGATTGAGAAACAACCCCACTATTATCACAGTACAAGATCATAGGATCAACAACCTTATCTATGACTCCTAATTCCATGAGGATTTTTTTAAGCCATACTGCTTCCTTAATTAGCTTTGATTCTACCACATATTCAACTTCCATAGTTGAATCAATAATACATGATTGATTGATACTCCTCCAACTAACAGCTACTCCACCAAATGTAAAAACATATCCATAGGTGGATTTCCTTAAATCTGCATTTGACTGAAGTCAAAATCAGAATATCCTATAGAGGCTAACTCATCGCCATGATAAACTAGTATACAATCCCTCGATCTCCTTAGGTACTTGAGTAAATGCTTCACAACGATCCAATGTTCCCTACTTGGATTAGACTGATACCTACTTACTATTCCAACTTAATATCATATATTTGGTCTAGTACATAACATCACATACATAAGACTACCAACAATTGAAGCATATGGTTGTCTTCATGTATTTTCTCTCTTCAATTGTCATAGGACACTGGTCCTGAGAAATATTGATTCCAAATCTAAAAGGTGTAAACCCTTTCTTGGAATCTTGCATGTTGTACTTAGACAAAATACTATGTATATAATGTTCTTTAGAAAATGCAATAATCTTTTTTTTTTTTGTCTTGTATTATCTTAATACCTAAAACATATTGTGCCTCTCCCAAATCCTTCATTTGGATCTTAGTAGATAATTGGATCTTTACCTTTGACAACATCTATAAGTCTTTTCCAAATCAACAAAATGTTGTCCACATATAAAATCAGGAAAACCATTATATCATCCTACATCTTTCTGTATACATAAGGCTTCTCATCATTTTGATCAAAACCAAAAGACTTGATTACCTGATCAAAACGTTTATTCCATGATCTCGATGCTTGCTTAAGTCCATATATGGACTTATGCAACTTGCATATCATGTGTTCTTGACTTTCTGATATGAAAACATATGGTTGCATCATATACATGTTTACTTCAAGATAGCCATTAAGGAAGGTCAGTTTCGACATCCATTCGACATAATTGTAATCATAATATGTCACTGAATGCACCCTCTTCCTAATGGATAGGAAATCACGGCGAACTCCATTAGCATCTCCCACCTAAGCTCGTCGACCGACAAGTTACTGGGGCATAAAGCTCCTGAAACTGGCCAAACTGTATTTAAAACGCGGCTATAAATATTTTCACTTTTCTATCAAAATCACACCTTTTAGATTGTTGAATCAAAATCCCAAAGATAATCGATTGCACGGGTATCAAGCCTAAAATACAAAATCACCTCGTGATATATAAAATACACTCTAATATTTTCCAAAAATCCAACTACAATCATAAAGGACCTCCGGTCCTCCTCAAAAATATAGATACTACGAATCAATCAACATACTCTACGCAACCCGCTTTTTCTCAAAAAACCATGCATGCATATTTTAAGTAAAGATGGATTTTTACATATACAAAATACACATTTTAACTTTTACTAGTTTTAATTTACACCTTATCTTATATATAATCACAACACAAATAAGCCTAGATTCCAGGATCCTGAAGGTCTTTCTACTTCATGACCCGACCAAAATTATTTTAAAAATTAAAACTATGAGCCAACCAAATGAGTACTATAAGTTCTAAATGTCATTGTCGTCATATCTCCCAATATGAAATATGTACGTAAATGGTTGTAAACCGTTTATATGAGAAAACCGGAAGTTTTTACTTATGAAAACTATTTCAAAATCGTATTTCAAAACCGTTTCTACCGCCAAAACTCGCTTATTAAAACTATTTCGCCGCCGAACCGTTTCAAACTATTCGCTATCGAAAACCGTTGGGCCGTGGTTAATACTGAAAGTGTTATACTCGTAAATCAGTACCAACCACCGCGCTGCCCATTTCCGAACACCCTGGGGACGTGATTTCTAACCTGAATCTCTAAGACGGTAGCGAACCCTAACACTACCCCGGCGACATGGTCCGGTGAACACGACGGATCTATAAAGATACAAACCTCGGAACCAAAATGCTCTGAGGGAACCCTGAACCAACACCTCATCGCTATACTAAGTCAAGTGCTAACTATATACTGAATGCGCATGGCGACTCACTATATAAATATATGCTGGGATCTAACCCCAAATTGCCACCAAGAATATATATCATATCCCATAACATTGCTACGCATTAACCAAATACACTGACCGAAACCGGGAACAGGCTATTTAGTGGGTTTTGCTAAACTGCGCTAAACTGCTTTCTTAACATCAAACAAACTTTTCTCACGAAAGATAACACCGGCGTAAAAATGCTTTATAAATTTATATTTTCAAAAGACTTTACAAATCAGAATTTTAAACACTTTCGCTTTTAAAACGCATTTTGAGTGACTCACCTTTTTCTCGACTAATTTTTTTTCAAATCTTCACAAGACTCTGTGATTCTGCCTCTGACGCTCAAATCGCCTACACAATCCATTCAAATTACAAAACGCCATCGTGGCTTTAAAGCCGACCATAACAACGAACTTCGATTATAACAAAACTTACGCTACAGCCTTCATTCGATAAGCGACATCGAGCACATGATACTTAAATCGATCAAAATATCCATACACATTAAACGCCATACAAACTATCTGTTTTAAATAACTCACCATAAGTGGACTTTCGATGTAGTCTAAAATAATTCACCCGAAACATTTCTCGAAAATCTCATCCGACTTGTCCGACTATGTAATCCCGAAATTTCAATACGAACTCCATCATAAACAACCCCGAATTCAAATTGACTGTCCAAACACAACCTAAAATTCCTAAAATTCCTAAACTCACTAAAATTTTAGACTAAAGTTTACGATTATCCATTTTCTAGTTAAAATTTCAAGCCACTATATAACCTTTGTTTAAATAACACAATTGCAAATTTCTACCTTAAAGTCGACAAAAGCGCCAAGATATTTGCACTTGATGCTGCAGCCTCTCTGCACCAATTCTCGCTTTCTCGCTCCGCCGAACGTCTACTGGCCCGATTCCGTAAATCTGAGAAAAGAAACAAAAGCAAAATGCAAAGCAAAATCGCCTCCACTACGCTCTCTCTCCACGCGTTCAATTCCCTGCAGTTTGATTTTTTTAATTTTATCCCTTTTTGATTTTCGTTTTTTTTAATCTAATTATTATTCTTTTCTTTAATTATTATTATTATTATTTAGATAAATAATTTATATACTTACTGTGTCAATTTTCATTCCGAAAATTTTATTTATCCTAATCAATAATTTTAAATATTTACTCATTTTTTCGGTGATTTTCTAAATCCGCTTTCGCGTGATCACTCTAAACTGTCGCCTGTAAATTGCAAAATATTCGAACGCTCCCGAATTTAACGAACTTTCTCCTCGGGTTGATTTCGAGACGGAACTTAATCTGCGTTAATCCGCTTTCGCCATCCGAGATCTGGTAATTTTCGGTGACTTCCTCGAACTATTATAAGAATTTATTATTATTATTTTACGGTTTAAACTTCCATTAATTATACTTTCAATCCTACTTTCCTTAATCAGAAAACGCCACAATTCTTGAAAATTTTATACTCTACCCATTAAACCAATTTTCAAAAATTCTATTAGCGACACTAAAATAATTAATAGTTCTTTACACATACCTTAACACATACCCACATCCTCTCGAGACAAAAAGGTTACAAATCCTCCCTCCTTAAGAACATTTCATTCCCCGAATGAACAAAATTATTATAAAGAGGATACCTTAATCGTAAAACAACTGAGGAGCATTGACCAGCAAGATTCTGAGCCTCTCGACTTACGTACTTTAATCCAACGATTCCCATAAAACTGAATTAACTCCGAACGACCTTATTCCGCAAAACTGCCTCCGCGATCTACTATCCGCATCGTCGCCCTTATAGGTCAAATTATCCTTTAGTTCCATCAACATCTGAAAGTACATGGGAGGGATCTGAACGTGATTGGCGAGCATGGATACATGAACAAGAACCTGTGGGACAACTCGAGGAAGGTCTAATCTATATGCTATCGGGTCCCACTCCCAAGAATAATCTCATACGCCTCTATGTATCTAGCCCCGCCTTCCAAGGTCATAATCTATGACACCTTCCGCCAGGAAACTGGCGCTAATCTCATCGCCACCTTAAAACTCGTATCCTATGGCGTTTCCGCATAACTTTCTCTCGTCACCGTCCCCTCGGCTATCTTGAGTCTGCCCCGACAACTGATCTTATCTAAGGTAACTGCACAACCCTCAGCCTATCGCCTCCTCTCTCCTACTATCCCAAAGATACGGAGTACCACACACTCGCCATACAATGCTTCAAATGGAGTCATGCCTATACTGGATTGATAACTGTTGTTGTAGGCAACTCCATCAGAGATAAATGCGTATCCCATCTTCCCTTAAACTCTATCACGCATGCTCTAAGCATATCCTCTACTGCTCGACTAGCCTTCCGACCAATCTTACCATTCGAGGATGGAAAGTCAGGTTAAAGTGCAATCGAGTCCCCATGTCATCCTGTAAACTGGACCAAAATCCTGATGTGAATCGGGGTCCTGGCCTCGAGACTATCATGAGGAACACCATGTCTATACACAACCCCGTAGTTTCCATCTTTCTTCTTACGAAGAGAACCGGAGCTCCCTAATTGAGGTACCAGGCCTGATGAAGCCCTTGCTTAGCAATTCCTCCAATCAGGCCTTCAACTCTTTCAACTCGTCGGGCGCCATTCTCAGCATGTGGAGGAATGGATATCTACTTCTGGCCCCCGGAACTAGTTCAATAATGAACTCAATTTCTCATCCGGGTAACCCGAAATATCATCCGGAAGACATCCGAACCTTGACTACGGGATGTTCCTCTCCACCGTGTCCTCTGCCCCATCCACTACAAATGCCAAATAACCCTGGCAACCTTTCCGAAGCATTTTCGAGGCAGTCATGGCATTAATGAGACTAGGCGATCCTCTTCTCGATTCCCCGAAATATCACGCCCGGGTTCCTCCGTCGAACCACCTTACTTCCTTCTTATAGCAATCTAAGGTGGCTCTATGCCCGATAACCTACCCATACCCAAGATTATATCGAAATCATGGATACCTAACACTATCAAGTCCATTTTGAAAATCCTTATTCGATCACCAATCATACCCTGAACTATCCTTTCTGGATATCATAGTATCCCCATCGGCTACTGGAAAACCACCATACGACCATCTATGCTGGGGACTCTATCCGTGCCTCTCTTGAATGGTACCGAAATAAAATGAATGAGTGGCCCCGTCCACCAATGCATATGCATCATGATCGTGAAACTAAATCATACTTAATCACGTCTGCGATGCATCCGCTCCCGCCAGGATCAGAATACCCGAGCCCGAAAGTAATGGTACCACTCTCCGACCGCTAACGGGCACCGCCGCTCCTACACTCTACCACGACTTACCAGTGTCAGATCGCCAATCTTCGCCCTCGAATCCACCCTACCATCCTCCGACCGGGACCGCCGGTGTTCGTAGAGCTATCAGACGCAATTCCCGTGAGGTCTCCCACTACTAACTCGTGGGACGCCTTTGATAAAGTGACCTTCCGCCCAGAATGGAAACATCCTGCCATATTCATCCCGCACTCCGAGATGCCCCATTCGACATGTGTGGCACAATGGAAAAGATGATCCCGAAGATCTACCACCTCCGGGTCTGTACCGAACGGATCCCCCGTTAGATGTTACCTCAGCTCCGAGCCTCTACCATCCACTCTTCCTTCTTTCTACTAGACCGACTAGTGCTCACGATCAGTGTCGAGCACCTCTCTCTACCGTCCGTCGCCCGAGTTAGAATCAAACCGCCCTTTCTACCTTTAGTGCAGCCTCAAACTTTTCATAACATTGCTGCTTGCTTTGCTTTTGCTGTATCCTAGTAAACACGGGAAACCTGTGTCTCTACCGTGTCGGTGGAAAGACCTCGTGTCCACGTCACCGTTTTCAGGTAATTATGGTGGAAAGACCTCATGTCTACGTCACCATATACACCGAACTTAACCCTATCTAACCATAAGTACCCCGCTGGTCACATGATCATCATCGGCTTTAACCCCTAATTTTAGAGCACGTTCATCATGCCCTCTACTTTCCTGGAGGCTCCCCGTGTCCGACTGGGAAGCATCAGAATAATCCAGGAGGACTGGATCCATCGTCAAGGTACCGCCACCACGCCCGCGGCCCCTCGATGGTCTCTATCAAATGATTCATCAAGATCTTCCCGACCCAGCGTCGATATCTCTCCGGTGGGTGTTCTCCGGCATAAGTCCTGGGATCGACCTCTACGACCCGCCCGCATAATAAGCCAGGAATCTCAAGATTAAAAGATCTGCCGGGACACTTTTCAATATCTGGTGATGCAAGGATTTAGCAAAACAATATAGGTCATGAGTAGAAAAATCATTATAAAACAATTCTATAGGAAATACCGTAAAAACGCTGCTTAAAACAAGCGAACCATCGCCTAAAACCGCCTTGATACCAACTCGATTGCACCCTTCCTAGTGATAGAAATCACTTAAGAACTCCACAAGAACCTCCCAAACAGCTCGTCGACCGACAAAGTTTACCACGAAGCCTAAGCCGCAAAACCCACGAAACTCCAGATTCAAAACGCTATGTATTTTCACTTTTCTATCAAAATCACACCTTGGGGATGAATCGAAATCCCAAGAACATAACGATCGCACGGCCAAGCCCAAAATACAAAAATCAATTGTGATATATAAAAATACACTCCCAATATTTTCCAAACTAACTATTAATCATAAAGACCTCTAGTCCTCCCTCAAAATGAGAAGGATATCTGAATCAATATATATTCTCATCCCTCCAATCCCTGCTTTTCCAAAACCAGTACTGGATAGTTTACAAAACATATTTATATGAAAATGTATATATTTGTCCTCTTACTAGTTTCCACTCACATAATGGTCTGAGCAAGGAAGGATCCAACGTCATGCTGTCAGACTCAGAGTGATCCTAAAAGTACTTCTGCCCTCTGAATCGTGACTCAAAATTAGTTTTAAAAGCAGAAAACTGTGGATTAAACTGGGGCTCATGAGGTTTATAAGTTCTAATACATCTGTCATTCACCTCCTGTTGATGAAAACTGTATGTAATTTAGCCAAAACCCGTTATATAAACTGAGTTTTCGTTATAAAAACTGATTTCTGAAATCCATTTTGGCAACCGCTTATCACTTAATTATGCCATATGTCTGAGCGATGCCAGCCAACCCAGCCAAAACACTTCGCTCTGCCAAAACCGCCGCTGTTACATCTCAGCAACATACCAGTTCAAAACAGTCCACGTACTAAACAACTCCGACGTGATGCTCCTAACCCTGGTCCGGCACTGGTAGTGAACCTCGTAACACTACCCGGCTTAATATGGTCCGGAACACTCCGGGCGGATCTATATAAAGATAACTTAACTTCAAACCAAAATGCTCTGCTGGAGGAACCCTAACCAACACCTCGATCGCATGCACTAAGTCATCGCGCTTAACTATACCTCGAATGTGCGTGAGGGGCGACCACTATATAAATATACGCTAGATCTAACCCCAAATCACACCGTGACAATATAGTTAATATAATATCCCATAACATTGCCATGCAATAATCCGAAATACATCCGAACGTAAATCGAAATGCCATCTAGGGTTTCATAAACCAAAGCAACCGCTTAAATAATCGAAATCAAACTTTTCGAGTATAACAATCGGCGTAAAAAATGCTTATAAATTTATATTTTCAAAGCACTTTACAAAATTGTAATTTAAACACTTCGCTTTAAAACGACAGTGACTCACCTTTTTCGACTAATTTTTTTCAAATTCATTAAGCACTCTAGATTCTCGTCTGATGCTCAAATCGCCTACACAATCCATTCAAATTACAAAATGCCATCGTGGCTTTCTTGGGCGACTATATCGAACGAACTGATTATAACAAAACTTTACGCTAAGTAATTCCATCTCGATGAAAAGACATCGATAATACGACGCGAAATCATCAAAATATCACACATTAAATGCCCCATAAAAACTATCCGTTGTAGTCAACTCAATTCCGGCCGACTTTCTATGTAGCCTAAAATCTCAAACATTTCCGTGGCCCCGTCCGACTGTCCGACTACAACTCCGAATTTCACATGAACCGCCATAAACAAATTCCGAATTCAGCCCCGACCGTCCGAACACAAATCTAAAATCTAAAAATCTCTAAACCCGCCTGTACCCCGACCAAAGCTACGACTTTCACGACTCTAGCTAGTACCTTTGCCTAATTATATAACCTTTGCAGCCAAATAATACAAATAAACAAATTTTCTACCTTTTAAAGCTTGACAGCATCAAGATATCATTCACGCAGCCCATTCGATACCAATTTTTCCTTCTCGCTTCCGACGAATGCTTACTTATCCGATTTCCATGCAACTAAAAATGTTAGTAAAAATAAAAATAAAAATCGCCTCTCTCCACTGACGCTTCTCTCCACGTTTAATTCCCTGCAGTTTGATTTTTTTTATTTTATCCCTTTTTGATTTTTTTTTAAATCTAATTATTATTCTTTTTCTTTAATTATTACATATTATTTAGATAAATAATTTATATTAATTTTATTCAGGTCAATTTTTATCCCCAAAATTTTATTTATCCTAATTGAATATTCTTTAAATATTTGCCATTTTTCGTATTTTTCTAAAATCCCGCTGCGCTTCTCCAAACTGTCATTTAAATTCATAAAATATTCAATCGCCCCTGAATTTAACGAAACTTTCTGGCTACTAGATTTCTCGCGAGACTAACTTAATCTGGCGCAACCGTTTCACATCCGAGATTTAGAGAATTTTCGAGACTTCCCGAACTATTTCTAATTTATTATTATTATTTTACTATTTAAACTTCCATTAATTATACTTTCATCTCTCTCTACTTTCCTCTAATTGTAAAAGTACAATTCTTTTCAAAATTTTGTACCACCCTTTAACCACTTTTCAAAAATTCTTATTATGACACTAAATAATTAAGCGAAGTTCTCTTACACATACTGCTACACATACCGTACATCCCTCTCGGGATCTGCATACATAAAGAAATGCGATGTAAGTGATTATGATGGACTCGATCATGGCCACTAGAGAAAAAGTTTCCCCATAATCAAAACTTGATTTTTGACTATAATCTTTTGCCACCAGTCTGGCTTTATATGTTACAACCTTTCCATCTACTCCTCTTTTTCTCTTGTACACCTATTAGCAACCAATGGGATTAACCCCTTGGGGTAAATCCACAAGATTCTAGACATTATTAGAATACATAGATTCTTATTTTGATTTCATAGTCTCTTCCTAAAAACTGGAATCCTTATCATTAATTGCTTCATAGTAATTTGTGGGATCATCCTTAAGTGACTCTAGAATTGTCAAAGATGATTCTCCCATCAATGTGAGCTAAATAGGTGGTCTAATGACCCTCCCACTACAACGAGGCATATTTGGTGTATTAATATCAAGTATTAGTGGTTGTGGATCAACATTAACAACATTATTTTGGATACAAAGGGATTCAATCTTTTATGTCCATTCATTCATATCCCTAATTATGTGATTTTAAGATATCTCAACTTATATTTAAATTAAATGATTTTTACGCTTATTTCCATCAGAAAACATGTTTTGTAATCTTTTTTGATACTATAAGAATGATTATCTGATTTTGTATTTCATTTGTTAGACTGTTTTATTGATATGTGATGATCTATATGATAAGACTTAATTGTTTCCACTGATCATTTCTTATGATTCTGGATTTGATTTGATGATATTATTCAGAATACAGGTTATATCCTTATATACAACTATATTTAAGATTATGAACCATCATTGATCTTACCATATCTAATAGAAATCAGTTTATTATTTTCGCCACTCTATATTGTTGTGGAGTTTCTTGAGCACTAAGCTGAGATAAAATCCTATGCTTCTTAAGGAAAGAAATGAATTCAATAGACATGTACTCACCACCACCTCGATCAGAATGAAGTGATTTAATGTGTTTTCTTAATTGTTTCTCTGATCAATTATAAATTCCTTAAATTTATCCATGACCTTAGATTTCTTCTTCATTAGGTACACATATCCATATCTTGAGTAGTCATTAATAAAAGTGATTAAATACTCATAGCCACATCTTGAATGGACACTAAATGGCCAATACACAACTAAGTGTATCAATTCTAAACATCCCTCTACTCTAACTCCTTTGACAGTAATGGATCCCTTGGCCATTTTACCTTAAATACAATTATGACATAGTGGTAGTTGCTCTAGGGTTAAAGTGGCTAATTACCCACAACTCACTAGTCTTTGTATTATTTTCAAATTTATGTGACCAAGCCTTAAGTACTATAACCGAGTTCGATTGATACTAGACTCTTTTCTTTTCAATGATTTTCCCACATTATCAACTTTAATCACAACACAATCAATATGATATAGATTATTCATCAATGTGCCACATGTAGCAACTTCATTTTCTTTCATAATATAAATAGAACTTTTTATTAAAAGAAACTGAATAACTATCATTACATAATTTAGAAACTGAAATTAATTTCTTTCTAGGATTTGACACAAACAAACAATCATGCAAAACTAAGGTTGAATTATTCTAAAAACTAAGACTAAGATCCCATATAGGTATGCTTGAGATGGAAGCTAAGGAAGTCATCTTTAACTGCATCTCTCCTTAATTGAGACTTTTTATTGCTCTAAACCTCTATAAAGAGTTACAAATATGGTCAATGACTCCTGAATCTATATGTAGAAAGAACAAAGAGAGGAATTGGAGGAATGAATTCCTTGTGATTTTCACTTAATCATCATGAGTATATATATTAGATGGTTAGTCTATACAATAGGTAATCTTCCTAATCTATTACAATTGTACAAGCCAAGTTTCCTAATTGATTACAATCTATATATAAAGTATTATACATACTATAACACTTCCCCTTGCATCATGTATTAATTATACCCAACTCAAGTTACACATAAATCGAATAATAAGATTTGAGTGTATAGACCATGGATATATATATATATATATATAGTTTTAAAATTAAATTTTCTTTAAAAAGTCAATCAAAGACATACAATAACTTCTTTTTTTTTTTTGACATGAAAGGCATAAAATAACTTATTCTCAAAAGATTTTGTTGAATGATGAAAATTACAAATGTAAATGATGAAGATTGAAAATCAATTAAAGGCTTAGAGCAACTTATATTCCAACACTTGTTGATTGACAAAAGTGATTTTTTAAAGTTATAGGGAGATTTTGTAGAACTTTTTCTTTCCTGTGAAGTCTTTTTCTGTATGAAATCTTTGTCGATTCAAATATCCAATGTTCTCCTACTCGAAGAAAGTTGCCGTTATTTATAGGTGAAATTATAGAATTAAATTTTAAAAATCTATAATATTTAATTATTTGTATTAATAAATTGTTTTCTCCGTTAAAGAAATTTATCAACAAAAAATATATTTATTTATTTTTTATTATCTTCTTTATTTAAATAGGAGTATTTGTTACCTTTTTTTGAAAAGAAAAATAATTTAATTGATTCAAACTAGATATACATTGATAAAATATCGAATCAAAATCACTAAAAATCATAAAAAGCACGAAACCGCATCCAAGTAACAAGATAAATCGAAACGATTCAAAGTTCTTATATATTCGATAATGAAGCCACACATTTGATATTACTATTGTGACTAGAATACATATGACTTAAGTTCTACAACATATTAATATTAACGACTATTGATTTGATTTTTTATTCCTAATCGTATATATTTTCCGTCTAAATTGTCAAAACACAAATAAAAGTCACACTATGACGACAAAAGTCAAACCTTCGTAATAAGACAAGACAACCATATCACGTACGAAGGCGACGACAATCACACGCACACTAAGACGACGATTAAATTACTAAAAAAACAAATAAATCTAGAATTTGTATGGAATAATCATTTTATGGAGAAAGTAAAATAAGAAAAAAGGTGTACATACGTGATTTCAGGTAAAGAATAATAAAAAAATCATCTCATCTTGCTTAAAAAGAAGAGGCTAGGAAAAAAAAAAAAAGAGTATTTGTTTCGTTTTAAAATATATTAGTAAAATAAAAATCATTTTAATTCTTTTTTGAGAAAAGACTTTGCAAGACTAAATTTTAGTCTTGCAAATTCCATTATATGTTTCGAATTCCACTATATGTCATATCTCGCTTTGTCAATCCAAAAATTCGACAAAATTCTGATATCTAAGAACATGTAAGTGCTAAACTTAGGACTAGTACCTAATACAATCATCATTTCTATAAAACCTCGAACAAGTAAATTATTCAATTATTTTGATCACTCTAGTGAATCTTTTAAGTAATAGCTTAATCAAAATCGAAAATAAAATCTAATTGACCAACATACAAATGCATTTATTATACTAAACTAAACACTTATCTTGTTGGAGATATTTCTTTTCATAATCTTAGGCAAAAATAAATCACATGTTTCAAATAGTAGAACTTGATGTCACAGCTGATGTCGCACAAGTTGATGCATTATGCTGTGTGACATAACTTACAATTTTTAGCAAAATCTGATTTTGGAGCCAATATTCTACAAATAAATAGTCAATATTCAGTGTGATGAACAAGGAATGTTAGTTGAAAATATTGTGTAATATTGCACGAATTAGAGAGATCATATATTATTTTATGAGATTTCCAAGGAAGAAAATAATTATATTATGATAAGTATAGAAGAAATCAGAATATTTCAACTGGCTTGTTAAGACATATTAGGAAACATAAAGCCACAAAATATTGACAAAATATCTCCAAGGGGCTGCTTAAAAAAGTTGTAGAGATGTTTCTTTGTGTGACAAGGAGAGCACACACGAAGGAGATTTGTTGGAGGAGCTATTCACACGTGAGATAGTTGCTGCATGTATTGTTTTAAGCCTTGATGATGAATAGTGTGGTTACTCTGGTATAGATGGAGGTAGGTGGGGCGTTTAAGGGTCAGGATAGTATGGAAAATAAGTGGGAGCACTTTATTTACATGTTTTTTACGTAAGTAGTTATGAAAATGGATGTGAGAAAGGGGGTCTTTGTATGCCAGCAGAATCGACTTAATAACTGATTGATGTATGATGAAATACTTTACATATAGGTTCAACACTTTGAACGTAGGCAATTTCCAAACCGTGTAACCAATCTTTAGTTTTTTTACTTATATGTGTGAGTTTATACATGTGATTTCATATCTCTTCGAATTACATTACTTCAATAAATCTATCATTAATTGATACAACAGGTTGCATAACACACAAGAACTAGTTAGAGTACTTATGACATCGTTGCACCATTTGCTATAACATCTATTGAATCATTTTCATAACAAGATTTTTTTTTTTCTTTCATATCTAGACACGACTCATAACCCAAAAGAGTAAGCTTCCTTTCATTCTATGAAAATGTATGAATGATTTAATTTTTACTTCTTTGTGTATGGATTTGAGGTTCATGGTTTTGGGTCAATGTATTTTTACCTTCTTGTCAAAGTTTCGTTATATACTTGGAGAACATTACAAAGAATGTATGATAAGTAATGCTACATGATGATATATTAAAATTATGTATGAAGTTGTGGGAGTTCCATTTCGAATCCAATATGTAAAAAATGTTGGATATAGTGAATGAAATGAATGATATTTACTGAATATTTCTTTGATCAGGATTTTATGGATTTCAGTTATATGGAACAATTGACATTCAATGCAGAAATTAATGACACTCAATGAATGGGGTTAATGATTTTCAATGAATAATTAATTTCGAGTAAAGGTTTGAGCTTAAGGTTTGGCATTTAAAGGATTAGGTAAGCGTTTTGTTTTTGACTTAATCTTTGGCGAATAAACTTTCGGAGTAAAGCATTTATTTTAAAATTTTGTAAGCATTGTTTGAAATTTTTACAAAAGTTCGAATAGAAAAAGTGAAAATATTTGGTTTTATTCGGAAAAAGTTCAATACTCGCAAATAAGAAAAGCTGTGTTGTCCGATAAAGAAAATTGTGATATAGTCTGCAGGAATGACAGGAGGGTTTTGGAGCAGGCGGTCTGCATCCCTGCGAGCTCGTTTATTTTTGATTCTCGAAGCATGCCATTTAAAAATTAAGCAGGCGGCGGAGATGAGAAAAGTCTCAAAACTCTCGTTCACATTTATTTTGTTTTTATTTTAAATTTTAATTTTTATGTTGCTTTTTATTTTTTATTATATTAAAATTAATATTTTCATAAAAATAAAAAATATTATGAATTTTATAAATTGTTATTTAAAAACATTATAATAATAATTATTATTTATATTAAAGTATAAAAATAAAATAATAAAAATATTTTTTAAAATATAATTGGGCAGGGCTTATTATTATTATTTTTGGATATATGGTTCATATTGCTTCATTGAATTAAGTTACGCCCGAATCGAAAAAATCGTCGTAGGTCATTTGTATTTATGTCGCGGAAAAATCGAAGAATTTCCGTTTGTCTCGAGTGTGAAACTTTTTGAGTTCTTGGAGTTCAGCGAAGGCAGATTACTTATTTGTGATCCAGTTTAAGTTATCGAGATCTAGAAATTTTAAGCTTCCACGACATATGACAATTTATTATTTTATTAACGTTTTCTTGAATTTGAAAATTCCCCAATTTTACCGGGTTTTCTACGTAGTAACAATGCAATGAACGTGTCGGTTGAAAAATAAGCTCAAACCCATTAAAAGCAGATTAAAATTAAGTATTAAACATGTGCCATTAACGGTAGGACGAGGAGCACCAAAAATAATTTGTTTAGTTGTAAATCACTTGCTCATTCTGCAATGTTAAAAAAGCAACTGAAACATCTTATCTTTATTAAGTGCTTGACCGATAGCTCAAAGTTATTCGGCGTTAAGTGAAAAAACAAGCGCGGCAGTCTCGCTACATATAAAGGTTGTCCCGGTATTTTCGAGGAAGCGGTCTCGGAGGGGTCGCCAGTGCCGAGTTTATTCGCCGTCATTTTTATCGGTGATAGTGCAAGCGCGTCGTGGGTTCGTCGGATGCGATAATATGCTTTTTTTATCGGCCATTCGATACCGTTTTATCTTGGAAGAGCGGGCGTCTTGAGAATGCCAATCTGCGATGGAAAGGCAAGATTTGTCTTAAAAAATTATGAATTTAATGAGCTCAAGTTGTTTCTCAAACTTGGATATATTATCCTATTTTCTTATTGATTTAATTTATTTTGGTTTTTCTTGAATTACAACATTATGTTTATATTGCTTGGAATGTCTAAACATTTGGTTTATGCGTTCCCAGGTTTCTACAACAAGTAGACATTTTGGTTTTATTTATTATTTTTTAACAAAAAAAAAAGAGAGGAAAAAAAAGAGGACATTTTTGCCTATTAAAAAAATCTAATTAGTTTATTACTAGCATTTTTCACCAAATAATTTTATTTTTGTTATTTATTAGGTCCGTATTATAATCTGATATCGGGTGGTTCTTGGTCCTAATATTTTTTTTTTTTATTCGTTTTTTGAAAGATCTAATAATAATTCTTTAATATGCCTTACATTTATAAAATAAAAAATCCAAAGATAGGCAGCCCATACAGGCGCTGAAATCGCGAAGCCTGGCGCAGAGGGCGAAAACCTTTGGGTTTGGGAGGCGGAATTGGGAGTTGATGGCCAGCTTCGTCGTATCGTATCGTCCGTTGCTTTCTCCCGCTCCTTTTTTGTCTTCTCCTTCTCCATCTATTCGCTGTGTAACCCAATTCAAGGTACTCCATCAGCTCTTTCTCCCTTTCTCATTCTTCTCTCTTCTACTGGTTATTGAATCTTGCGATTCTCTTGAACAAGGGTTGGGGTGGTCGCGGGGTTCTGATGCTTCCCCTTAAGTGCATATCCAAGCAAACTCCGGATTCCGAAACTGCGTCCCCGTCTTCGTCTTCTTCTTCTTCGAGCATTTCAGCATATAATTGGTGTGCAGGTCTTGGAGGCTTAGGGTTTCTGGAAACCACCTATCTGACATACGTCAAGCTCACCAATTCCGATGCCTTTTGCCCCATTGGCGGTGGCACCTGCGGCGATGTTCTCAACAGTGATTATGCCGCTGTTTTTGGTATCCACTTTTTCTTTTAATTTTTTGTTATCAATATTTATACTTTTTTTTTCTTTTGGCCTTTGTTTTGATTGTTTTTTTGTTTTGTTTTTGGATGTACTAGAAAGTTTCATTGACTTCGGTAGTTTTTGCACCAGATTGCCAAGGATTGTTATTTTTATTTATGTATTTATTTATTTGGGTTCGGACTATGAAATCAAGATAAAAGGCTTTTCTAGGGCAGGAGATCGATTGTGATGGTGAGGGAAGCATGCAGATATCTAGATCACTTCAGTGGCATGTTTAGTAATTGTGAATTGAATTCGAGCAAATAAAGTAAACTTAAAGTTTGGGATTGACCATTACATGATTGGAAGCACTGTTTTTTTCCTGTTGCTCATCTTATATTTTGTAATGAATTGGGAATTCTTTTGAACATTTCTTCCATCTGAATTGTACAAAAGGTGGGTTTTTGTGATGGGAAAATGTTTCATTGTACATGCTTACTGATTTTTCCGGTTAGTACGTATGGGAACTAATCAGACATCCATGACTAGAGTTAGATATTTTTCTGATAACAGATCGCTGTTTTCATGCATGTTTCTTGTATGGTGATCAAAACTTGCTTCAGTGAGAATGGTCATGACCTGTTGTTCCATCAGATGTTGTCAATATGATACCTTTCAGTATCTTTTTGATATTGCTCTCAATGGCTTGCCTTAATTTCACATAAACTCACACTAGAGAAGTTGTTAGTTGGGTATGGATGGAAAATTTTACTGATATACAGCCTGTTTGTGGCAAATAAAGATGTAAGAGATGAGATGCTTAGATGGGAAAAGGCAGGTATGAACTCAGGTAAAGGGGTGGTAGTAATTGTATATAAATTCTTTCATATATTCATTAGGTTTATTATATATATGCAGTTCAGCTTGTTGAATTTCTTGATTTATTTTGTTTAGCGTCTTTCTTCATTTAATACATTTTCGTGCCGCATTTTCTCTTGAAGTCACTGCTGTTTACATCAGGGAATTACCAATTTGACTAGAAAATTATATACCAATTACATTGCTGGTAATATGTTTGAAAGAGGATTTCAATGATGATCCTTTTGCATTTGTCAGGTGTTCCTCTTCCATTAATTGGAATGGCTGCTTATGGGCTAGTTACAATACTTGGTTTACAGTTGGCTGGAAAGAACATGCCTTTTGGAATTGATGAAACTAATGGCCGTTTGCTTTTACTTGGGACCACTACCTCCATGTTTGTTGCGAGTGCATACTTCTTGTACATTCTAAACACCCAATTTCCAGGAGCATCATGCTCATATTGTCTAGTTTCAGCTCTTTTGTCGTTCAGTTTATTTTTCACTTCTCTGAAGGTGAATTTTATTCATCGCCCAATTTGTGACTAAACATTGTAGTTATCAGTACCAAAATATTAACGAGATAAGATTTTTTTCCTGCAGGATTTTCAGTTCAAAGAAATACAGAAAACTGTACTTCTGCAGCTATGTATTGGTTGCTTGGTGGTTGCCACTTTAAGCACTTCATATAATACTTCTCTGCCAGGCTCAACTAGGTAATATTGTCCCTGAAAAGCTTTACAGCTTCTAACTTTATTGCACTTCATGAGTGAGTCTGTTGGACTGCTATTATGTCAAGGGAAAACTCATGTTAATTTTCCCTCCTACTTCAACAGCTTGGCTGAAATTGACCTGGAGCCATTCACAGTTGAAATTACGACACAATCTAGTCCTTTTGCTCTTTCTCTTGCAAGGCATTTGCGATCAATTGGAGCTAAAATGTATGGTGCTTTCTGGTGTTCACACTGTGTGGAACAAAAACAGGTAATTCTTTCTTTGTAACTCCTATATAAAACTTGTCTGAAACTAGAGGGTTCACATAAAAATTCTGAACCAGTCGGAAGGATGTAATGCAAATGATCATTTTTAAGAATATCAGGCTCCTCAATTTGGACAGATGTCACAGACACAGTTATTATTATTTATTCAGTCTTGATTGCCTATCAAAAAAAAAAAAAATTATTTATTCAGTCTTGCTTGCTGAAACAAATCTTAGGCTTGATTTTTGTCTTGAACAGTGTCCTCCATTTGTCCAAATCAGAACTCATTGTTTGATTAATTGATGATCTCTTGGCAAACGTGACACTAATACCCCTCTAGCCTCTACTTGTTCTTTGAGCCCGAATGAGTTACATCCATGAACAATGTAGATTCACATTAAAAAAAGAGTAGCTTCTCCATGGTTTCATCAGTGGTATGGCCTCTTTTTTTTCATGACATTTCTAGTAACTCATTAACTCTAATGTTGACATGTCCGGAAACCCCAGCTTTTAAGCTTCTGCAGATCATGTAAGTTTGATTCATCATGTAAATGGAAATAGCTAAGTGGATCTCATTTAGGTCAACCTGCAAATATTTCATCCGATTGATGAACATTTTTAGAATGCTTAATACTTGAGATGCATTAAGCAATTGCAACTTGCTAATGGAAGTTCTTGTTCCCCATCTTGGTTTAGGGTTTGATAGTGTTTGCGATCTTTTCTTGTATTTTTAGTTGGATTTAGGCTGTTTGGAGACAAATAAAAGATAGAACCTAGGAATTTCTCAAAGATTACATGCCATACATGGTAAGGCTAGGCTGGTCTCAGAGGAACCCAAGGGTCATAGTATTCATTGGCTAGCTTGTGTTTTTCTAATTTTTTGTTCTTTTCCCTAGTTATCTATAGGCAAATAAGAATTTAGTAACAGACATCTATGAGCACAAAAGTGTAACCCAAATAACATGATGTATCGCAGAGTATATAAGAGGTTGAAAAGAAAAACAAGAAAAACAAATCCTTATTGTTTAATTAGTTGATATCATTGATAGGCACGAAACGTGTATGAAAATGTAAATTGCCTATATGTGCAAATGCATGCTTCGTGTTCAAGTAATAAAGTGAAAGTAAGAGTATCGTCCCACGAAGATTGATTATTAACTAGCGATTCTAATCTAGCTTAGGCTTTCTTTGGATGACTGAAAATCTTTTGAATAAAAACAAAATCAAATAAAAGAAAAGTCCTAAACTAAAAGTTAAAACCTAGGGTTGTGACTTCACCTAGCTAATCTCGATGGATAGGTTTGAAAATTAATCTAATGGTGTTTAAATCCCAAATTGATGGCAGGTTCACCAAGGTACAAATCGATCTCTCTCTCGAGCGTCAACAAGCTAACCCAATAACATGTCATATTGCCTCTCGGCCTCAAACCCTTAGAGTTAAGGTTGCCTTAAGCCCAAGAACCCTAAATGCCACATATAAAACCTAAGGTATCTCTACCAGTAGATTGATTACATGATATTCTGCCCATCTCCTCTTCGATTCTCATCTCTCGATCTCAAATTGAAAGCCAATGCAGAGTAGAACATTCAATGAAAGCAATATAAACTCCATTAAATATTAGAAATAAAATCAATCCATCGCTTTTAGCATCGGTTACATCAAAACCCTAGAAAACTAAATTAAAACATCTTGAGAGAAGAAAAGAAAAACAAAAGTATGAAAGGGAGAGAGAAAACTAGGGTTGTAGATGGGTTGTCGTTGTCTTCGCGATCTCTCGTCGAAGCTCACCTCCAAGCGCCGTCTCCAATCCCGAGACTCCTCTCTCGGAGCTCTAGGGTGTCTCCATTGTCGACCAACTCCCTCCACTCCTTCTATCTCTCATCGTCTCCTCTCTCTATCTATGTCGTATACTTTTTATGTCCTTGGAGATTGGCTTCAAAATGGGCCTAGAACAGACGAAGGGGATCATGGCTCGATCGCTACGTATGTATGTGGGATTCCTTCTTATGTACGTATGGCTACAACACTTGAAAGAGCTCGTGTGGTACATACGTACTTAGGATCCTACGTATGTACATGGCTGATGGTGACCTTTGGATACGTACGTACGTAGGGTTCGTACGTACCATCGTGGGGGCCTGCTGCTATATGCTTTTGTTCTTCTTCCATCTTCCCGAGGTTGTTTCTTCTTCATTTGGGCTCCAAACTAAGTGATCTTGGGCTTCACGGAAAGCTCGGAGAGTCTAGATTTCATCCGTGCTGGGGTGAGAGTCATTAGGGGCTGCTTCTCGGCTGAAAAACTCAGGTCATTGCTGCTGCCATAATGATCGTCTAATGCTTGGGTTATGCTCCTTTCATCTTCAAGTGTGGCATAAAAAGTGAGGTATTAGCACTTAAAACACTTGTAAACATCAATAAACAATCATAATTCAGCTAGACAACAAGGATAACCATGAGTGTTTGAGACAGTCATCAATCATCTATCAAAGGTCCAGTTTCAAAGTCTAAGCCCCACCAAACCAAGCTATAGAAGTATTTTTTGCACAAGAGTTCTGAACTTCCTTTGCCTTAGAAGATCTTTTATTCCTATCTTCTCCAAATGCTCCAAATCAAGCAAAGAGGAGTGAGTTTCCAAAATCTCATATTACTTTAAGTGATGCCTTAGGCCAACCTAACCATAACTCCTTGAAAGACTGGGGCAGTGCACAAGTAATGTCAATTCAGAGGACAACAAAGCCTCACACCAACCTGCAGTAAATAATAATATGGTTACGTAATATATACTGACTAACAAAAAGAGCAGCCCTTTTCCCTAAATCTGATTTATTGTAAGAATTTTCTCCTTCACCTCCTCTTGAGTAATGCAACTGACTTTAGAAGGCTCCAATGAGAACTAAGCCTCATTAGCCAGGGAAGGAATGAGGAAAGAAGCCTAATCTACCCCATTAGGAACCACCCTTCTTTAATAAGCTTGCTCTTTGCTAGATGAATTTTGAGCTAAATAATGTCATTAATTGTGTGTTAAGATGGTTATGCTAGTTGGGGGTTTTGGATATCTCGGGGCATCTACGTTGAGCTTAGATATGGATGTGGTTGCGGTGATGGAGGAGGCTAAGGGAAAGAAGGTTGCTAATGGTGGAAGGTGCTGGTCTAGGGTGGACTCAGAAGTCTTTTGAATTTCCTTGGAGACAGTGGTAAGGTGGTGGGTCGGATTGTAGAGAGAGGATGGAAATTTCCCTCTTCGATTAGGTTAGGGAAACAAGTCTTGCTACCCTTCAGGAAGGGTGGAAGATTGCTCATGAGGAAGGTGAAGGAGCCCTTTAGAAGGGTGTGAAATGAGGGTGATTGGGTCTATAGGTTGGTGCACATTCTTTTGTGTTCAGCTGTATGTTTACAGAAGAAAAGGTCAAGCTGCCCCGAGTTAAGACCTGAGGTGGAGCTCAAGCTGATGAGGCTTCCAGTGGAAAAAGAAGAGAGAGGTCGTGAGCTTCTGAAGTCTGTATCCTACACAGAGATGCTGGAGCCTGGAAGTAAGTAGGAGGTTATTGGGTAATGAAGTGTGGATGGAGAGTGAGGTAAGGAGGTTTGTAGAAATTTGGAGTCTCTTAGGAGGTGCTTGGTTTGGTGGGATCATCCTCTAAATGGTGCACCTGGTTTGCATTCGCTAAAGATTTGATCCTGGCCTTTTCTGGGCTTGAAAGGTGACTGGCATCTTGTTCTATTGAGTGGCTCTCTCATGTTATTTGAGTTTGATGATGTTTCTAGAACCCAAGAGGTTCTGTTGATGGGGTCTGTTTTGTTTGAGGATAGGATTATGCAGCTGGATTGGTGGGGGCTGGAAGTTGGTTGCCTTGGTAAAAGCAATTGCAAAGTATGGGGTGAGGGTGTTAGGTTTGTTAGCTCATCTTGGGGGTAAACTTATAGAAGAGATTGGTAATCTTTTTGGGGGCTTCGTGACAATGGATCCGGTCATTGAGGTGAGACAACATCTGAAGCAGGCTAGACTTTTTATTTGATCCAATAAGAGAAAGGAGCTGAATCAAATTTGTTTGTGGACACAGAATTTGTCTATTCCATCCAATTGTGGTGGGAATCAGGGTCATGCTCGTCTAGGGCAGCTTCAAAGGTGATGATTAGCAGTACAAAGGTTAGGGAAGAAGGTCTTGGTCACTCAAGCTTCCAGAGTGGAGGGGGACGTGGGAAGATGTGTGAGAAGGTGTGCAGGTTGGAAGGTGCGAGAGTAACGTGGGATGTTATATTCCACGTGTATCAGAAAATTCAAACCGGGTCAATGGAAAGCCTCTTAGGCCTTTTGTGTCATTAGGTCTTGAGCCCACTGAAGATGCTGGAGGATCTAGAAGGATGAATGGCCTCTATTTAGGCCAGAGCAACAAGCCCTTGTTTGAGGGGAATCGGTCAGGGCCCTTCTCTCTTGGGATTGTCACTCCTAGAAATCCAACTTTTTGGTTGTGAGGCTACTGTTAAGACTATGCAACAAAAGTTTTCTTTTCCCCTTGCTGATCCCCTTCTTCAAGCAAAATTTCAGGATTCAATGGCGTGGGCTTCAACAGTCAATGCGTTCCTTGTGGTAGAATTAGCTAAGCTTTGGAGTTAGGTTTTCTCCCATCCCTCATTTTCCCTCCTTTGGCCAGGTCCCCCTTTCTTGGTGCAGAGAGTACAACAAAATAGGGGCCTTTCTTGAGGTCTTCAGGGTCAGGATTCCAGCCACAAAGAATTCTTCTCCCAAATGGGAGGTTTCTGGATCTCGCAGCAAGTTCAGTGACAGTTTCTTTGGAAGAACTTGGATGTCAGGGTTTTAGATGAGGAAAACCTTGATTCTTTTAGCCTTGCCGAGAAGTTCATTATTTTTAGTAACTTTTTGGGATTTCTTGTGGAGGAATTTGAGTTGGAAATCAACTCCCTTTTTAGCATTCAACTTTTTTGTTTTTTCATTTTGTTATAACTTATTATCGAAATTTTAAAATTTTTGACTGAATATAGAAAAAGCCCAAATCAGGAAGTCGTCTTTCCAAAACCTGCAACACGATATGGAGCTACCTGACTCTCATTGCGTTACTCATCCTCGCTTGCCCATGGGTTCCGCAGCCACGTCTAATTTCCAAAATTCTCAAGTAGTTTCTTACCCATTTTCTCTCCATCTCTAGATTTCTTGAACTCTAGATTTCTTGAACCGTAGATTTGTTGTTCGTCTTCAAATGTGATTGCTGTAATTTCCACACCCTTTTCTTCTTCAACACTGCAATTGCCTTGTCAGACAAACTCAATTTCGCAATATCCTTCCACCAATATACCTTCTGAATCTTATCTAGTAAAATACCGTACTTTTTAGGGATGTCATCGAAGCATTTGGGGATTTGATCGAAGAGCTTGGACTGATTGCAGGTCAACAAAGGGTGTTGAAAAAAATGGATGATTGGGGCGCACTGATCTCTTCCATTCTCTCAAAGGTTCTGAGGATATGTTGGAACATGCCGGCTATACCATAGGATTGAATCAAGGTGTAAAGGTAGGGTTCTTGGGTTAATTCATGATCATTCTTGTGGGACTCGATCTGGGCCTCAATATCGTCAAAGCAGTGAGACTTGGCGAGGCGTCTAATGGTGAGGTCTTGTGCGTGTAGCGAGAGGCTAGTGGAGAGGTGTAATGTTTGGAAACAGATGAGTATATTTCTTGGGCTCTGTCGGGATCATATTTTGATTGGAGTTTTGTTTTGGCCCTAGAAACGGATATGGAAGAGGAAGAGACAATGGTGGAGGAGGGGGCAGCAACTGTGAGGAGGTGGCAGGCAATAAAATATGACATTTTAAGGGTTCTGGGATTTGGTTGTTTTGGGTTTTAACCTTTAGGGATATAAGAAAAGGGAACTTAAATGTGAATGAAGGGTTAGATTGGATTATTGTGTTTTGTATTTAATTTAATTTGGGTTTTCTCAATTTATTATTGTATGTATGTATGTATGTATGTATGTATTATTTAATATAATTGTCTTAACAGATTAAGATGTTTAGATGTTGATTTTTAGTATGTAAAAAATAAACAACTTATTACTTATTAAAAATAAAATATTAAAAAAATAAACAGCTTAATCCTTAATATTATTAAGTACTATTTAGCATTAACCTGAAAAAAATGTTCTATTTAGTATTAAGCAGAAAAAAAAAAATGCCAGCATACTCTATTAGGCTTTTCTGCCTAAAGCAAAATAGCTAATAATAATTCTTGCTTTTTCATTCTGAAATTGAGTTTTTCTCATTCACTCTAATGAAATCTATTATTTCCATGGCACTTATATATGTTTTTTCGTTTTTTGATGCAGATGTTTGGACGTGAGGCAGCAAAACTATTGGACTACGTGGAATGCTTTCCCGATGGATATAGAAAAGAAATTAAAATGGCCAAGGCTTGTTTAGATTCTGGACTTGAGGGTTTTCCGACATGGGTAATAAATGGAGAGGTGAGGAAGCTTAGCTTTTCTCTTTGTTTACTGTGGTCAAACCCTGCCCTCCAGTGAACCTTTTTTCTGAAAAAAAATTCTTTTCATATTGCCAGGGCGGTGTTAGTACTGGCTGATGATGGTGGTCATTCTAAATATAGCCCTGTAGTTTGATTGTCATAAAATAAATGATTTGGATTTGGATTGTCTCATCCTTGAGTCATCACCTCATGCCAGATTTTCCGGAATACCTCCTAGCAAAAGTCGTTTATTTGATTGGATTACAGTTGGATCATCCACTTCTCTTCTTTGTCATATCCTTCACTTAATGGATGGAAATTGGACTTGGTTTCCAGGCTCCATCAACTCTGAATGAGCAACCTACTTCTTTGTCCAACTTCCTTCCCTTACACACCAAACCAAATACATCATCATTGAGATGCATCCTATCCTCTTTGAAAAATTGTTTCATTTTTAACAGTTGTCATATTCTTCTTTCAGGTTTTGAGTGGAGAACAAGAACTTTCAGAGCTAGCCCGAATATCTGGATTTGATTTTGACGGTTCTAGTCAAACCTAATGAAAATGAGCCCCATTGTGGTGGGTGGCGGTGGCACTGCGGAGATCTACAGCTCACTTGGATATATGACTTAGCTTGTGACTAAACTCCTTGCACATACCTGGGTTCTTATGTTCTCTTGAACCCCTTTGAGAGCTCAGATTTTGGGACTCATTTCACTGTTCTCATGAAATTGTTATTTCGAATGAGAGTGAGTGATGATGAGAAATCGGAGAAAGGATTGTACAGAGGAGGGGAAAATAGAAAGTTCCAGGTCCATCCATACCTTTTCTTATCGTAATCACATAGATATATAGTGTTTTAAGAAGTGTTGAACTGGGCGGGCCACTCTTAACTGATAAATTGACTGTATTTGTTTACTGTATGTCATGAGTAGCTTCTTGCAATTTTAACATCAGTGATCAGTCTGTCTGTGTGTCTAAAATGAATCAATTCATGATAGAGAGAATTTGTCTTTTGTTAACTGGAACTTAGCCCGGAGAGCGAAGATCCCCGGGGGCGGGGAGGCAGATCCTAGTCAGTAATTACCAAGTGAAAGTAGTGTTCTAAGTATGCCGTTACAATCTCCACCAATCAGCGAGGACCAGGGAGAATAAGAGAAGAGAAATAAGGGGAAAATAAACTCTTAATTTCTGAAGAGCAAATTTTTGGTATAAGAATAGTTAAGTATTACTCTGACCCTGCAATACCATGGAGATTCGGCGAAATGAAGGGAAAATAAACTCTGAATTTCTGAAGAGCGCATTTTTGGTATAAGGTGGTTATTATCACAATTGGAGGTTCTCCCTTCACTTATTGGGGTTTTCCCAAAAACTATGTGCAGTTTGTTCCTGCTTTTGAAAATTAATTTTGAGAATAATTTGTGAAAACACATAATATCATTTTTGTGTTATCTGAAAAATCTTATTATTCCCTAACTTTAGTGTTTTCTAAGAGTTATTTGGTTGTTATTCTTGAGAACAGTTTTTGTCCTTGAGATCAAATTTTATTTATTTTATTTTTGTTCTTCCTGTTTTTAAAAGGGCTGTTTTCAAAGAACACGTAAAGGTTGTTCTCAGTGATGAAGATATCAGTTTCGATGAAATTTAAAATTTATGAGGACTTTAATAATATAATAAATAAATAATAATGTATATTTTAAAGATATTTTTAGTATGATAAGATGTTTGTAAGTATAGTAAAAAATATTTAGCAATTTTCTTTAAAAAGATATAACAACTTATTATTATTGCTATTAATTTACTTAAATAATTAAATAAAAAAATATATTAATAATTTATCTTATTAAATTAATTTTAATTTATAAAATATTAGAACTTTTTATTATTATAATAATAATAATAATAATTAGAAATAATTACATGACTAGTGTCTCAAATTTTTTATTTTGATGTCTAAACTTATTTTTTGTTCAATCAAGTGTATAAACTCCTATATTTTTTGTTGAACCTAGTGCTTCTTGATTGGTCAAAGAAATTGAACCCACATGACATTCTACATCATATAAAGCAAGTGATATTTTTTAACAAAGGTGAAAATTATAATATATATATATATATATATATATATATATATATATATATATATATATATATATATATATATATATATATATATATATATATATATATATATATATATATATATATATTTTATTATGAGTTTTTTTTATTGTCCATTTGTTATAATAAAAAAATTGATGAAATTGACTACTATAGAATTCAGATTAAAATAAAATAAAAATAATGTTAAAAATATATTTCAAAAATAATTTTAATATATAGTTTTTTATTTTTATTATTCACATATAATTAATTTTGTTTTCACATACACTTAGGTTAGAAAAATAAGTAAAAATGATAGAAAATAATTAAAAGTTATTTTCTAAAAAATGTCTTCTTTTCTGCAAATAAAGCCTAACATTACCATAGGAAGGATATTGGTTGAATCTTTGTTGAGGCGTAATTTCCAAGTGAATAGGTATAAAAAAAAAGTCATTTTTACCAATGAAGTCTCTCTCAATGGTTAATGGATCAGATGGGACATAAGGAAGGATCATGTGAAAAAAATCTCATATATATATATAAAAGTTTTTATTTTTATCTCAATTCTTTAATTAATTAATTAATTATTTTTTTTATAACTAACAATTTTGTTATAATGTAGTAAATTATGGTGGATTCAAATAAATAAATTAAGTTGAGGCCAATATCAGAGAATTATTATTATTATTATTATTATAATACTTGAGAAATCCTATATATATACACACAAATATCCCAACGTAGCAAATCAAGGAGAGATGAGAGAAAGAAAAAAGAAAAAAGAAAAAAGAAAAAAGAAAGGAAAAAGAAAGAGTGGAACTCTCTTCTGGAGAGACAGAGGCTAGGAGAGAGAGAAAGAGCGGGACAGAGAGGAAATGACGATCCTTCGTCGGTCGCCTTCACCACCTCTCTTTCTCTCTCTCCATTCTCTTTCTCTTTCTAGAATTAACTGCAGCAAAGAAACAATTTGATCAGAGAAGATCGATCAGGGAATAGAAGGTGAGAACTCATTTGAGTTCTTCTAACGGTAACTTCTTTCTCTCTTCAAGCTTCCCCATCGCTCTCTCTCTTTCTTGACAAAACATGTATCGGTTTCAACATTACAGACATTTCTTGACAAAAATGTCTGTAATGTTTTCTAAAACAAAAATTAAAAGTAAAATCTATTTGTAAAGTTGGAAAGTGTTTCCAGCCTTGTTTTATGTTTTCAACCTTCTTTAGTTCTCTATGTTTTCAAATATCTTTAAAAAAAATAAATTTTACGTGTAATACTTTAATTTGGATTATTCTTTAAGCTAATTAGGGGTGACAATTTTGTGTTCTCATTGATTCATGTATTTTATTATATTCGCAATATGAATATGATACAAATAATAAACGGATTAAAAATAACAAATTCCTGTCAATTAATTATTGGATATTCTTAAAATACATACTTCTTTATCTCTAAATGTATATTTATTTTATTTAAAATATTTATTTATTTTATTTAAAAAATCCAGATAATATCAAATATTTTTAAAATTTCAAATAAGTCAAATATTTTTTAAAAAATTTCTATAATCATAAATTTTTTTAAAAATTAATTATTTTAAGTTTTATTAATACAAATTTTTTCATATGACTTTATTAATTAATTCAAATCTTTTTGTAAATATTTTTTTATAATAATATGAATAATAATTTAAAGTTTTTATTAATATAAATGTTTATGTATGTTTATTTATTAGTTCAAATATTTTTATAATCCTAAAAATAATTGTTTTATGTTTTTATTAATACAAATATTTATATATATTTATTCATTAATTCATAAAAATAGCTGATTTGGGTTTTATTAATATAAAATTTTATATGTATTTATATAATTTTGTAATAAAATTTTATATGATATCATATTTTTATAATTAAATATTAAATGTATTTGTGATAATTTTAATGATATAAATGTGTTTTTATACTTATGCCACATGTTACAAATTTTTTTTTTTGTAGAATCATTTTTTCTTTTATTTCTATAAAAACGTTTTTAGGAAAACATTTTCGCAGAAGGCTATTACAAGAAGCAGGGTCAAACTGCCCATAAACAATAGATAAGTCTTTATGGATGGTTTTAGTATTAGCGCTGCTTTCATTGTTTAAACGTCCTTACTTTTTCAAAATAATTAAAAACCAAGGCTTTATACAATCACTTTCATATGGATTGGTTTGTAATTGCATGCTGTATTTGGTGTTTTTTTTTCTTTCATACTTGTATTCTGATATTCTTTGTTTGAATCAATAAATCTCAAATAAAAATTTTAAATCCAGAATATTACGTTTGACAATTTTTTATTTATCCGACAATTAAGGTCAGTTTGACAATTATCTCAAAAAAAAAAGAGTCAGTTCGACAGTTCCTGAAGCCCGTTTTAGGAGTTTCAAGGCCCAGATTGTTATATATTTTTATTTTAAAAAGGAGATAAATTAAATTAAAAGGGATAATTTTCAAAATTATTTATAAGAATGATGTCGTGACATAGAATCTCCTTTTTTGACCAGTCATTGTTGCGACGAGGAAAAATCCTGTCGTCATTGTCTATCGCGACCGCAATTTTGGAGTCGCGTGAGTTGATCATGGTAGAGGTCCCATGTCGCAGCGGGTTCATCGTGTCCACGACGGGAAAGCGGACTAACTGCGTGGTGGCAGAAGCTTATCATGATGGGCTGGCAGCGTGCAGCGAGGGGCTGGGCGGCGGCGACAACGCCACGAGGCGCACCGCGACAAGGCACACGGTGTGTGCGATAGAGGATTGTTTTTGTCGTGACAAAGTTTCTGCATCGTGACCGACTTTTCCACGATGTGCTTGGTGATTCGGTAGAAATAAGTAGTATGCATTGGGAATTGAGATTTGGTGCTCAGATTAATAATATTTATAAACCTAAACCTCTTCTTTGCCGTAGCATAGCTCTTTGCGTTATAGTAATCTAGGGTCGAGCATGGGAATGAGTTTTAACCGTGTGGGTAACCAGCAGTTGAGTCCAAAATGGTGATTTCACTTTGGATTTTAGGCTTTTCATAAAAGCAGTGGGGGTTGGTGATTTGAGAAGGCGCTAGTAAAATGTAATAAAATGTAAAAGAACTCCTTGAAGTCTCGGGTACTTTGGGTTTGGAGTTCTAGAGAGACAGCGAGAGGTGTGGGTCCATTTCCTCGTGTTAGGGAGAATGACCTATAGTCATTTCCCGAACCGGATCTTCATTTAGTTATAAAACCGAACCTTAATAGTTTTCCTCTTGAGAAATAGCATTTATTGGTCATTAATGTTTCAAGACAGTAAAAACTAATCCTTTGATCTACCATATAGTGACAAATAAATGACAACTGGCGAGCATCGGTGGTTACGTAATAAGCATCCAGACCTAAAGATTGTCAAATACTGGTCAATTAGGATACATCAAAAGGATTTAAACCTAAAGTGAGAGATAGAGGCATAAATGACAACAATTGCTTGCATTAAAAACAAGAGGACCAACAGTTTACCTAAAAACCCTACACAGCAGCCCTACTCTTCAAGGATAAGAGGAGCTTAGCCAATCATCATCTGAGTTGTCATCCTCAGGGGGTGTTTGGCAAGCGAGAAAGTGGGAGAAAATAAGGGAAAATGAGGGAAAGGAAAACATGCAGTAGAGCTGAAAGCTTTCGTGCCAAAATTTGTACGTCGGTGATGATCTTGTCTGGAGCCTTGGCCGAGGCTTACATCTTTGCTTTTCCGGAATCAAGGGAAATTACAAAATGTGAAACGCAAAAATACAAAGAGGGTAGTTTAGGAAAAAGGTACAAAAAGCTGGTAAAAAACGGGGTCAACAAGACACAGTCGCAGGTTGCGAAAATTAAACTGCGAGATTTGCGATGTTTTGATTTCTTACGTTTACTTGCTCAATTTCTTTCGACTTGATGCGTAACTCAGGAGTTTGGTTTAGATTCTTCGTGTTTGAGTCGACTTGATGACTTTAGCCTAATTTAGCTTGCAAAAACTACAAAACTAGCCACAAAATGCGATCAATAGTATAGTTGGGACCTTGGTGTGCCAATTGAGTTAATTAGGTTGATTAGTGCACAAAAGTGCTCAAAACCTGCAATAAACATGGCTCAAAATAACACTATTTGGGTATTAATCAACAGTGCATTGTGTTGTGCACTGTTCATGGACACTGTTTACACCGGGTTTCCAAATTTTGGTTTGCAGTCCAATGAGACCCAAAATAGTTAAAAAAACAAAAAAAAACCTTGGGGGATTTGGGGCATCACAAATGATCTCTTATAAAAATAACCTTGAAAAAGTCATCTTTCAAACAAAAATGTTCCTGAAACAAAAATGTTCCTGAAAAGTGTAAAGATAAATTTCCAAACAAAAATGTTCGTTAAAAGTGTAAAGATATATTTCTAGGTGGCATTTTTACCCATCCCACACATTATAATTGTGGGCATTTTTCCTCATCCCCTAAATTATAACTATATTTATAAGAGAATTTTTGTCCAAAAACAGAACGTATTTTTGTCCAAAAAAAGAATTTTTTAGTATTTTTATCCAAAAGAGAAGGTATTTTTATCAAAAAAATGAATTTTTTTATACCTTCTTTCATTTTAAAGAAAGGTTTAAAGTGTCCTCCCCTTCTTTTCTCTCATCGTGTTCTCTTTTAACCTCTTTTCCTCAAGTAAGGAGGGGTGATTTTTATTTTTTATTTTATCATTTTTGACCTCAAATCATGCATGTGCATCTCTTTTTTTCATTTTCTTGCACAATAAAGTGGTTATTCTACATAAATATTTGATTTATTTTGTTTGTTTTTTTTTTTTGTGTTTTCGTCGCTATATTGGCTTTTGCCGGCTTGTTACGGTGGATACTAATGTATTGCTAGTTTGAATTAATAAAATTTATATTTAAAAAAAAAGAAGTTTAAGGCCTTTTTGGCTTATGTTTTTAAAAACTATTTTTGAGCATAATTTTTGTGTTTTCTAAAAACTAAAAAATTATGAATTTGAAAACAATACCAAACATGATCGTAACAGGTAAGAAAATGTTGAATTTGAATCTTTGGGCTTTACCCCCAAGGGATCCCTTATATTTTGATGTCTAAACTTATTCTTTGTTCAATCAAGTGTATGAACTCTTGGTTTGATGGCTTATCATAAACTAAAAGGTGTGATTGGTGATAAAGACAAGTGTTCTAGTCATGGTTTAAGTCGTTCACTAGCCATGGAGATGATTACTATGAGAGACATGGTAACTATGATGAAGGTTTAAGATTCAATCCAAAACTTGACATTCCTGAATTTGATGGAAGAATTGATACTTATGAATTCTTGAATTGGCTTAATATGGTGGAGCATGTATTTGAGTATTATGATCCCCTTGAGCGCAAAAAGGTGAAGTTGGTAGCTATTATGATGCATAAGAGTGCTTCTATAAACTTGAAGAGGCAGCATGAAAACGATGGTAAGAAGAAGATTCAAACTTGGAAAAAGATGAAGAAAGAACTAAAAAGGAAGTATCTTTCCTTTAACTATCGCCAAGACATCTACCTCAAAATTCATAATTTTAAGCAATAAGATTTGAGTGTGGAGGAGTATTCGACTGAGTTTGAAAACTTGATAATCATTGGATACTTGCAAGAGTCGAAGGAACAAGTCATAGCCCGCTACCTTGTTGGTTTGAGGTTCGATACTGCTCAAGTTATTTTTATGCAGCCATATAACACACATGAAAACGTGATAAAGCTTGCTTTGAAGGTTGAGGCACTAAACAAGTATAGAAGTTCTAATACAGTTAGGAGTGTGGCTAAAGAAGGGTTTGCCATGGATTCAACTTTTAGGAATCTTAGCGATGTTAAAACTACCCCCAAACCTCAAGTACAGAATGAAGTGCATAGACCACATCAAGAATCAACTTCAAAGAGGTGTTTTAAGTGCGGATTGGGCCATATTGATTTTGAATGTAAAACCTGTGAAAATTTAAATTTAAATTTTTCAGAAAAAAGGAGGCAAAATGGTAATTTACCGAAATAGTCTGGAGAAAATTTGGGAATTTTCTAGATCTCGGATGACAAAACGGATTGCATCGTTGGAATCGTCTCGTGAAATCTAGCTACCTAGTCGAATTTCGTTGAATTCTGAGATAGTCAAGATTTGCACGTATTTCGAGGCAATTGGACAAATGAGCAAATGACAAGTGGCATGAAGTCCCACACCACATGGATACATGCAGGTAGGCTACTTGTCTAGAGAAAGTGGTCTTGCATGAGGGTAAATGTTAGTGGATGCTAGGTGTCTTTGATAGGCTTTGCATGAGGAATTTAGTGGGAAGAAAAGTGGGTTAGGAGACAAGTGGAAAGTTAGGTGTCAAGAGACTTAGGATGAAAGATGCTCTCTAACTAGACAAATTGGTCAGTGGAAAAGGAGGAAGGGAGAAAAGAGTTGCTCAAGTTGGAGGAAAAGAAAGGAGAGAAAAGAAGAAATAAGGAAGGAAGAAAGAAAGCAAAGCGAAGAACGGTCACGGATTTTAAGTTCACGGGTGCTATGGAGTTCAATTTGTTTGATGCGCACTCAATAGTAGGGGCTTCTCTACCATGGTTATATCTTGTCTAAGTTGTTTGATGATGAGAATGTGGCGCCCCCGGCTTCGGCATAGGGTGTAGTGAGGTCATTTTTTTCTTCACGTATAAACTTTAGCTAGTTCATTCATATAATGTTAAACATTTAGCTTTTGTATTATATTACGCCCGCGTGGATTACAAAATATATATACAAGCTCCATATATGGAAGTGTTCAACAATTACAATATTTACATTGGTTTACAAAATTTCATATACAAAAAATAGACAGGTCTTCATTGAGCACTTTTATTGATGCATTGACCTTTATTAGCGATGTGGTTGCGGTCCCTCTGGTTTCCTCTTTTTGTACCTACCCAGTTGAACACGCGCTAAACTGCGGCAGGTGAATTAATACATGGATGACCTCCCATTAGGGTCACCACACTTCTATACAAATGCATATAACACATATAACATTTACAAATTCTTATCATTTCTCATATATATACTTTTCATAACAGTTTCATTTCTTATCATCTTCCATATACTTTTCATGTCATCTTGTACTTTACTTCTTGTTCTTGTAATTGTATACTATCATCGCATAACAGTGCTATGCTTCTTATATCATGTCATATGTGCACATTTCATTTCTGCATATACATCTGTTTCTTTTATGTTTCATGTGCATAAACCTTAGAAGTGGATACATGAAACTATAAGAGCCGAAGAAGTATTTGTACTCACTGTGTGAAGCTTGATGGTCTATAAGGGCCCGAAGGCGTTGTATTCACTATGCAAAACAGTGGTTTATAAAGAACCCAGAAAGTATTTGTTATCGTTATGCGAGACAATAACCATCTATAAGGGCAGAAAGTACTTATGGTGACCCGCTCGGGGCCAAGTGATCTAACCGGGATCTATCTCATCTACCCCGAAAACGGAGGCCCGCGATATCGAAACGTATCTTTGCGAGACTTGTTTTTCCTAATAGGCATGCCCGTCTAATCCCTACTGCCCGGTTATAGCGGGTGATCGATATGTATTTTATGTTAAATTATCACGCCATATTAGAATAATTATTGTTATTCGGTAATCATATGTGATATATATATATATACAATCATTTATTCATATCTTTGCATTTTTCATATCTCATTATATGCATAAATAACTATGCTTACCATGTATGCTTATAGTATTTATGAATTCATAATGGCGTTCATATATGAATAATATGGTTACCTGTAGTGCCTACTGTTTTCATGATTTCTAGAACTAATATGAGTTCCAATTTTTTATCAAAGCTATCTATGGATAGAATTCTTGACTCTTGTGGGCTTTCCATAGAGTCGAGAACACCGAAACGGAGTTCGGACGAAGGAGATTTATGACGCCCGAGTTGGAGTCATCATTAGTCTTACCAACCTATTGACTTGAACTAACTGAGTTGACCTGACCTCGGTAAACATAGTCTAACACCTCGGTCTGACACCTTCTA
The DNA here is from genome assembly GCA_016808115.1 of Tetrastigma voinierianum. NCBI lineage: Eukaryota > Viridiplantae > Streptophyta > Magnoliopsida > Vitales > Vitaceae > Tetrastigma > Tetrastigma voinierianum. Next base: position 691,563 of record JAEQBH010003523.1, read on the forward strand.
TCCTCCTTAGGCATATGAATGGATTCTTGACTCAATGGACTTTCCATAGAGTCTAAGAAAACCCGAAACGGAGTTCGGACGAAGGAGACCTTCCGAAGTTGGAGGTCATACGTAGTCACACCCAGCCGAGTTGACCTGAACTGACTAAGCTGACCTGACCTCAGTAAACTCGGTCTAACACCTTGGTCTGACACCTTCTATCCTCCTCAGGCATATGAATGGATTCTTGACTCAATGGGCTTTCATAGAGTCTAAGAACACCCGAAACGGAGTTTGGACGAAGGAGTTATGACCTTCCGAAGTTGGAGGTCATACGTAGTCACACCCAGTCGAGCTGACCTGAACTAACTGAGATGAACCGACCTCGGTAAACTCAGTCTGATGCCTTCTATCCTCCTCAGGCATATGAATATATTTTTGACTCAATGGGCTTTTCCATGAGTCCCCAGAACACCGGGTTCGGATGAAGGGTTATGACCTTACGAGTTGGAGGTCATATGTAGTCAGCCAGACGGCGGCTGAGCGGCGCTACGGGATGAGGTCTACGAGGCTGACCTCTGGGTGACCTCACGGGATGAGTATGCTGACCTCTGCTGACCTCCTACGAGGATGGGGTCTGCTGACCTCCTGAGGATGAGGTCACGCTGACCTCACATATGATGGTCTACATGCGACCTCGCCCTTTAGACTATTCGGAGTAGAAAGACCATAACTTAGTCTGAGTGAATTAGAATTGAGAAATTCAAAAGCCTAACATAAAGTTCATTGATGTGTTCTATTTACCAGAAGGACTTACTATAAATTCCACTTATTTATGACCCAAAAACCCATTCTAAAGTCGGATCTTAGTATGATCAAAAATAGAAATTTTCTTGATTCAACTTGCTTGAGCTAGACAACTTCCCTGAAAACACATATATATAGGATCGCTAGAGCTCATATAACTCAACCCTAATAAGAAATGAGTTTGGGAGTTTCCAAACCCAAACCATAATACTCAAAAGAAAGAGTTCCAAACCATGTATCTAAACTTTCTTGACCAAAACTAGACTTCCGTACACACATAGTTTCCGCGTACTAGTTGTCTGAAAATCGATACTTTTCATCACAGAGACTTATAGGTTCATAATTTTCTATACAAAATCCTACAAGTACTCATAGTTCCATACAACCCAGACATGTATCCATACTGTGATCTTCTTCTTCTTCCTTTTTCTCTTCTCTCTTGTCAGGTGTTTGCTCTCCACTTTCTCGAAGACCCGAAATAAGATATTTCTTTTGGTGCTTTATCGCTATTGATCTTTATCCTTTTTATTTCCTTTGGTCGCCAACTCTTATAATAATTATAAATCAATTTATGATATTTTACAATAGCCTCAAATCTTCTTTATTATTTTAATTTAACTTATGCATATTCCTACTTTTGTTTTTATCTTTATTTTATTTTGGAAAAATATACTATTACTTTTATTATACCCTAAACATGTTATAAAACCGTTAGGGTATAATTTGGGGTGTTACATACCCACCCTACCACCAATTGGGAATCACTTCGAATTATAAGCTTGTTGATATCTATTTGCCGGTTCAATCGAAGCTAGGATGTGACTTCATATTCTAATTCATTGTTCGAGTCTTTGAGAAGCCGGTCGGATTGCTTGCTTTCGATCTTGTCCCCACTCGAGGATTTTAATTCTCCAGACCAATGCTAGCCACGGTTCTTAAGGCGTACATCTACAACGAGAGTCCACTAATTCAATGCAGTAAGACATATTTCGGGTTGGAGAATTCACGCTAGAAAGTCGACGAGAACACAATCTTCTTAACTAACCTTGGCTTATACGAGGATACCATATTAAGCCCAGTTAAATAGCCAATGAACCATTCGCCTAGATAAGTCAGGCTTGGAAATAGTACTTCGAAGGGGAAGGTTAGTTAGCACCAAAATGGGGTGTGCTTGGAAGTATGGGCGAAGTTTCTTGGTTGCTACCCGGAGAGCTAAAACAACCTCCTCAAGGTGGTTGTATCTGGTTTCTGCGTCAGCTAAGGACTTGCTGACGAAGAACACTGGCCTCTGCCTTCTATCCTCATTTTCTTTGAACAGGGCGACACTCACTGCGACATCCGAGACTGCTAAATATACGAAGAGTGTCTTGCTGGCTCCAAGGCTAGCAAGTAGTAGAGGTTTCACTAGATATTGTTTGAATTCTATAAAGGCCTGATCACACTCCTCATTCCATCCGGCTCGGTTGGTTCCATTGAGGGTGGCGAAGAATGGTTTTAGACGATCTGTGATCTGAGAGATGAACCACCCTAGGGCGGCCAATTGTCCAGTCAGTTGTTGTACCCCTTTTCTAGAATTGGGAGCCGGGGATTCTAGGATAGCCTTAAGCTGAGCAGGGTTGGTTTCTATCCCCCTCTGTCCGCACTGACCCTGAAGGTGCACTTTAAGGGGTTGAGTTTCATGTCGTATGCCTTGAGGAGTTCGAAAGCTTCTTGTAGATGTATAACGTGGTCCCGTAATTCAGCCATTTGTCTGGCCTGTTCTTCTTACTTTGCTTCCATCTCTTAACGCCAGCGAAGAAACTGATATACGAGGGATTGATTCACTGGGTTGTTGGTCACGGTCCGGTGGAGTGATCGGGAACTACCAAAGCCGGATGGAGATCGCGAAGCGTATGTGGCCAAGCCTCGCAAATCACCGATGACATTTTGCTTGGTCATTCCCACAGGCAGCGCCCGATTATAGTCTCTGAATTTTACGAGTCATTGGATCGATCGGAGCTTTAACTGCGGCATGTACGCATGAGCAAACGAAGAAAACGACGGTGGTCCACCCGTTGTCTCTCCAATGCCTAAGTCAGATCAGGGAATCAGAAGAGTGAAAGAGTCAGTTTTTTTAGCAAAGAATGTCGTACCTCTTTTGTTGTGATTCCTCTTTCCTTTATGGAGGAGGAAGATGATCCGATTTCCATGGAAAGTAGGTGATTTCCTTCCAAAATGGAAGGGGAAAGAGGGCGTTCTTTGCGCGCCATGACCCGTTCTTCCTTTTTTGATGGCCAAGTTGGCCACAACTTGTGCCTTAAGAAGTGTTTGACCACCTCCAAAATGGTTATATGTGTGGGGGGGCGTCTTTAAACTGAGAGATCATCCGGGTAATCAGTAGCCGATCGTCTTCTTAGAGATGGCTCCCGACTAGGAGAGGATAAGTCTAGGTGTTGCATCCCATGACCGGCTGGAAGGTGATACTTGGGCCTGGACTGCGGGTAAAGGTGTTTGGGCCTGGTAAATGGTAGAGCTGGCTCTAGGCCTGGTACCAATAGTAAGAAGATGTGGAAACTTACTTGAGGGACAAGCCTCCCTAATAGAGACATGAGTAATTGCTTGAGGAAGTGGGAGAATGGGAGAAAAAACAGGACTTGGGCAGTTATTCAAGGTCTCTTATAAAAAGAGGAGAGCTCTCACGAAGGGATGTGCCAACAACCAATCAATCAATCAACTCAACATATAGCAATGACAATCTACTTCAACATTTCTTAGCTTTTCAATTCCAGTATTCTATTTTCAAGCTTTGGTCAAGTTTCTTTAAATTCTTCACCACATTTCAACAATCTATTTTCAAGTTCTAGTCAAGTTTCTTTTAATTCTTCAACACATTTCAGGATTATATTTTCAAGTTCCAGTTAAGTTTCTTTCAATTCCTTAGCACTATTTGTTCCATTCATTCATAATGCAGTTTAACATTTCCTTTAGTTTTTATTCTTGTAATCTTTACATTTTTATGGCATTATTTCTTTAGATTTTTGGGAACTGTAAAAGGAACCAAGGAACTCAATTTGTCTGATTAAGAAGTTTGATTTCTTGGCACAGTCTCAATTTGGAAACATTTTAATTTCCTAGCACGCCTGCAACCGCGTGCTTTTATTTTGTATGTTATAGTGAAAATCACAAAATCACTACAACATATTTTTGGCACGTCCGTTGGGACATATCTTCATTGAAAATGCCACAAAAATTGAGAAGTAAAATCGTTTTGGAGTCTCAAGACTCAGGATCGAATGTTGTAGAAGCAGCATATGAGGGATCAGTTCCAACCATGGTCGAACAACTAAAGAAAAATACAAGAAGTTTTCTCCAAAGAACATGCATAAGACATCCTAATTGGGCAAGGAGAGATAGGAGACATAGGTAATGTAGATGTACCTATTCATTTCCCTAATGCTATTGAGGAATTTTAGGCTTTGATTGAGGAATTTAAGAACCAAAGAAACAGAAGTGAGTCACACGATGTGTAAGAAAGAATGGCCACACCGCGGTATGGCTAACGAGTTAGAGCTATGGTTGAAAAAACGAAGCCATGGTGACGAACCAGATTTATGATGAACGAGCGAACATGACCAATGATGCAGGCCATTGTGGATGAGTGAAAACAATAATCTCAATCGCACGTGAAGATCTTAGAGGCGATCTCAAGGATTGTTGGATAATGAACAAGTTATACGGACCTACAAGGTAGCATGATGACTCGAGACGACATCGAGAAATTTCATAAACGGTGAATCTCAGCTCACCTGTGGTTTGAAAATCGCTGCTCTTGACTACCGACACAGACCTATAATGAATTACTTCCTTTAATTGGAGGAAGGGTTGGAGGAAGGGGGGGGCGGGCACTATTTAACCACCCTTAGGGGGTGGGGTACTAATAGAGAATCAAGTGCTGCAGCCTTTTATGCTTCTGACCTCCACCGTGGACTTTGAGGCAATAAGGGAAGCGGTAGAAGAACTATACGGGTCAAGTCTTAGACAAATTGGCCGCCCCTAATTTAAAAAACCATACCCAAAGGCAATAGATAGAGAGAATCCTTACCCAAGATGGTATAGAATTCTTGAATTCTCTTTATTCTCTGGAGAAGATGGACAATCCACCTTGGAACATATGGCAGTTCCTGATACGGTGTGAGAGTGTGAAAAATTTCTATACTTCAAATTCAGGTTATTTCCTAACTCATTATCAAGAGCCGCTTTTACTTGGTATGCAATATTGCCAAAGAATTCTATAATGAGTTAGCAGGAAATTGAGAGACAATTCCACATACAATTCTTCAAAGCTGAACCTGAGATTTGCATAGCAGAACTATCAAGGGTAACCAAAGGGGGTCGAGAACTAGTAGATTCATTCATTACTTGTTTCAAAATAATAAGGAATAGATGCAAAATTCAATCCCCTAGAAACAGAATACGTGAAGATGGCCTAAAGGGGACTTGATATAGAGTTGAGGAAGAAATTTCAAGGTATGGAGTTCAGAGACTTCTATGAACTTGCTACTAAGGTAACAGAATATGAAGAATTACTCAGATAAGAAAATCAACGGAAAAATACCTCCATGAGAACTTACTGTCATGAGGGTAATTATGAAGAAGTAGCAGTTGCAAATCTCCTAAGTATAGGTTCATTCATTTGCTCTCTATTGGTAAAGAAAACACCTGATTTATGGAAGAAGTCATAAGCCTCTAATACACAAGTCCAATATACATTTGATATGACAAAGTATGGGGAAATCTTTGATTTCCTACTAAATGAGAAATTCATCACATTTCCCCAAGATCACCAACTCCTTAACAAATTAAGATGAGCTTAGAGGAAAAGTGTACTGTAAGTATCATAACTCCTAGAATCGTAACACCAATTCTTGTTGGAATTTTAGGAATATTATTCAAGACATGATCAATAAGGGAGTACTGAAGTTCCTCGAGAAAAAAGAAGTCATGGTGATTGATGAGGATCCATTTCCACCAATAGCTTCAATCAACATAGTTCTTATTGATTTGAGGGCAATGCTAAATGCAAAGAAGGGTGAGAGATTTTCTCCAAGTGTCAGGATAAGATAGGTATGGATTCCTAAGCAATATATGGTTCATATGGATGATTTGGCTACAAGAAGAAGAGTGTATGTAACCAGATAAAGGAAAAAGAATGGAAGGTATCCATATTATTCATTTGAAGATTCGGAACAGGAAGAGGACATTCTAAAAGGAAAAGAATGTTTCTCCAAAAGAGAGACATACTTCTCCAGGGGAAAAGGACATGAACAATCCTTCAAGGAGGAAAATGCCTCCAAGGTTTGTAATCTCCCTTCTTATCTCACCTAGACAAAAATGACATGTGGTGAAACATAAAAAATTTCCTCAAAAGCTCACTAGAACCTAAAAAAGAAGGATGTAGACAACCACTTGAAGAAATGCTATAGGGAAAGCCAAAATAAGCAGAGAATCTAAAAAAAGAGGTGATGCTTACTCTAAAGAAAACCAAATTTGGAAGAAATGACACAAAGGATGATGAGTCTAGCGACGGATCTACTGAAGAAATGAATTTGTGAACTATTATGATAGATACAATCCTATTTCTTTGAAATGTTCTACCATTTCTCTAACTTTGCCAGATTTCTTCAAATCAAAGGAGAAGAAGGAAAGCCTAGTAGAAGTGAAAAATGAGCAATCTCCAATAGATAGCCAGAGGGTAATCACCATTGACTCCTTTGAAGGAAACAGAGCCCAAAAGATGATGCTTGAAAAACCTACTAAGGAAATGACACGACACATAAGGCCTCTCTATGTGAGAACACACTTTAATGGCAAACCAGTATCAAAGGTGTCGGTTGATAATGGATTAGTAGTCAATGTGATGCCATTAAGGATGTTGAGAGAATTAGGAAGGAACATTGATGACCTAATTGAAACAGAAGTATTTGTGTCAGCTTTCACTAGGGGAATCTCTAAGAGTCTAGGTGTACTCCCTATTGACATCACTATGGGTAGTAAGACCTCTTTATTTGCTTTCTTTGTGATTAATTCTACTGCCAATTACAATGTTTTGTTAGGAAGAGGCTGGATTCATGCCAATTGGTGTGTGTCATCCTCCCTTGACCAAATTTTGCTTGTGTTGGAAAGGTGATGAAGTAGAAGTAGTATGGTTAGACAAACAACCTTTCATTACAACTTTAGATTCTGTTGAGGCTAGTTACTATGACCAAGAGTTTGATCCTATAAAGTTTAAAGGTAAGAAGAAGGATGGGGCTCAAAGGAAAATATACATGGAGACAAGAGATGCTTGTGAAATCCAAGACCAAGTTGCCAAACTTCTAAAGATAACTGATATTGTGCCTTTCAGGTCGATAAATGAGCCGATCATTGAAGAGATCAATGACTAATTATTTTCATGAAGAGAAAGCGATTGCTAATGCCTCGACATTCAAAAAGCAAATGCAGCAAATTATTGAAAAATTTGTGGAAGAGTAGTTCCAAGACATTTGTGGAGTTGAAGTAATTTTTGTAGGAGAATAAGATGAAGAAGATGAGGAAGAAATTCAAATTGAAGATTTGGAGCAAGCTCCTCACAAAATGGAAGACAACAAACCTCAAGTACATGATCTTATGGAAGAAGTCAACCTCGACACTATGGAAAAGCCTAGGAATTCTTACATCAATTTTCTCTTGCCCACTGACTTGAAGGAAAAGATCATATCACCATTGCAGGAATTTAAGGATTTCTTTGTTTGAAATTGATGAAATTCCAAGGCTGGATATGTGGAACATCGCCTTCCCATCAAGCCAGAGTTCCATCCTTTTCAGCAACCACTTAGAAGGATGTCAAAGGAAGTATAATTGAAGATAAAGGAAGAAATTGAGAAACTCTTGAAGGTCAAGTTCATCAGGCATACAAGGTATGTATAGTGGTTAGCAAATATTGTTCATGTAATGAAGAAAAATGGGAAACTTTAGGTATGTGTGGATTTTGAAGATTTAAATGTTGCTACTCCTAAGGACATGTATGTGATGCCTATTGCAGACATGCTAGTTGATTCCGCTGCTAATAATGAATTGTTGTCCTTTATGGATGGTTTCTCTGGTTATAATTAGATTTTAATAGGGGTAGAAGATATACCTAAGATCGCTTTAGAAGTCTTGGCTCCATAGGAACATTTGAATGACTGATCATGCCTTTTGTCTTAAAAATGAAGGTGCAACTTACCAAAGGACAATGAATGTCATTTTCCATGACATGCTAGGCCACCACATGGAGGTATACATTGATGATACTGTGGTTAAATCTAAAACATCCAGTAAGCATGTCATCTAAAGAAAAGCTTTGAAAGGATGAGACATCATCAATTGAAGCTTAACCCACTCAAATGTGCATTTGGAGTTCGTGCTAGGAATTTCCTTAGATTCCTAGTTCACCAAAGAGGGATAGAAGTGGATCAAAACAAAGAAAAAACTATTACTTCAGCCAAAGCTCCAAAAAACAAGAAAGAACTCCAAAAGTTTGTGGGTCAGGTAAATTATTTAAGACAATTTATCTCTAACTTGGTAGGTAAAACCAAAGAATTTTTTAACTTGGTGAAGCTAAAAGATGTGGAAGAGTTTAGGTGGGAGGAAAGACATCAAGCAGCCTTTGACAATATCAACGAGGCCACCTATACAAGGCCACCTACTTAAATTATATTTATCAGCAGAAAATGAGTAAATAGGTTGTCTTTTGGCACAAAACAATTTTAAAGGTCATGAATAGGTTGTGTATTATTTGAGTAGGGTCTTAAATCCAACAAAAACAAGATATACCCCAATTGAAAAATTATGTTTGGCCTTGTATTTTGAATGCACTAAGTTGAGACATTACTTAATCAAGTCTTGAGTTTATGTAGTTTCTCATATTGACCTTATGAAGTATATTTTTAGGCCTTTTATACATACGACCTTCAAGCCGTAATGTATGCGGGGGCAATTGTTTGACCCAAAATAAATTTGGCATGACCCAATATAGATTTAGGCTTGAGCCCCGCCAATGGTTAAAATTTTCTAATAAAACAAGCCCAATCCCATTGGAGAAAGCCCATGTATAAAGCCTAGAGGTATTTCATAAAATTTTAAAATTTATGAAAATTTACAAACGGAGAATGATGAGACTTTTTCGCAATGTCAGAGCATGGCAAGAAGATATGAGTAGTTACTTGAGGGACAAGCCTTCCTAATGGAAATATGGGTAATTAATTGAGGAAGTAGGAGAGTGGAGAAAATACAGGACTTTGACAGTTATTCAAAGACTTCTATAAAAGGAGGCGAGCTTTCACGAAGGGATGGACCAACAACCAATCAATCAATCAACTCAACATGTAGCATTGACAATCTACTTCAGCATTTCTTAGCTTTCATCAATTCCAACATTATATTTTCAAGCTTTAATCAAGTTTCTTTCAATTCTTCACCACATTTCAACAATCTATTTTAAAGTTCTAGTCAATTTTCTTTTAATTTTTCAACACATTTCAGAATTTTATTTTCAAGTTTTAGTCAAGTTTCTTTCAATTCCTTAGCATTGTTCGTTTCATTCCTTTCTAGTGCAGTTTAACATTTCCTTTAGTTTTTATTCCCACAATCTTTACATTTTTACTGTATTATTTAATTAGATTCTGGGAATCTGTTAAGGGAACCAAGGAACTTGCTTTATCTGATTGAGAAGTTTGATTTTTTAGTGCAGTTTTAGTTTGGAAACACTTTGATTTTCTAGCATGCTTACAACCACATACTTTTATTTTGTATGTTATAATGAAAATGACAAAATCACCACAATAAGAATAAAATAAAATAAATTTATGTTCTCCAATTTAGCATCTTTAGACACATTGACACAAGAATATGCACTCAATTAAGAATATACATTTTTTTTTTTAATAAAAATAAGAATATACGGTGCATGCCTTGGTTTAGGTGATTCTATAATTTTCTAATCTAAAAGAAACAAATTATACCATCCAAACTTTCATCCAATTTTCTCTTTTTAATCAATTTCAGTTAAATATTCTTGAACAATTTTTCACAAGCATAATTTCAGTTTCCAAGTGATGTACCTAAGAAAAAAAAGAAAGATAAAAAATAAAACCTTCATAAAAGAAAGCCTATTGTTTTCTATCAGAAAACAACTTAAAACTGTTCTTAAAAAATTGTTATTAAAAACTGTTTTCTAAAACAGTTTTCATAGGAGCCCCATATCATCTATGTACCTTTCACCTAAAATGCATGCCTGGCAAGAGGCTTACTAGAACTCATATGAATGACATCACTAGATTAGTGGACGTGGCTCCCCATAAACAAATCCACATGTTATATCGGCCTCTGCCCCCTGTGGTGGCCTTAACCAGACGGACCTTTAAAGACCAAGCTATATATCAATTAGGACATTGGTATGATTTCTTTTTACTTCTTTCTTTGATGCAAATTTGGCGTCTAGTACTCTCAAAACCGTTAGATCAAGAGTAACAACTCTGTGATGGTTGCAAAAGTTTATATGCCCCCATCTTTTATTGATAAGCACAACCTTTTGCAAATGAAGGGTTTGAAAACCTTTTTGCTCACGTTTCTATTTTTAACTTTTTTATGAATTATTATTAAATTATTTATTGAATAGTTTTTCTTGTTTGAAAACCTTTTTGCTCACGTTTCTATTTTTAACTTTTTTATGAATTATTATTAAATTATTTATTGAATAGTTTCTTTTTGCTCTCCCTTATATATTTTAAAATTTTAAATATTTTTTTATAATAAAAATATACTTTTAAATGTGAGAAAATCATATTTTATTATAATGCTAATTAAATAAAAGTTTTGCATTTAAAAACTTTAAAAATTAATTTCTAAAACTTTAAACTAAAAGATTGATAAACTAAATCCTTAATATTAAGCTTTTAAGTTTTTATTTAAAAATTTATTTTCTCTGATCCCATGGTAACTAAAGAAAATTAAAGTATAAATGGGGTTTTTTTTTTTTTTGAAAGGATATAAATTCATTGATTCATGATAGAAATACATTAAAACATGATGGGAATATATTAAAACATGATGCAACACAAAAACATAAATTGATAATGATACATTAACAGAACATTCAATGCAACATAAAAGCATAAATGATAAAAGCCTTACAAGATGACACAAAAGCAAGCATAACAAACCAGATGGGAGTTAAGAAGCAATTAAACCAGACTCCCATTAAATAAGACTCATATAACCAGCGGGCAGACCGTAACTTTTAGACTTGAAATGTTGGGCTTCACCCCAGAGGGAGCCCTTCCAGAAATTCTCAATGGCCCGAGCCAAACCCAGGCCAAGGAGGGGGTTTGGAAATAGTTTTCAACCAGCAATTGACGCGCCTCGGTTAGAACCTCACTAGCTGCGTCATTGCCCCAAGCGCAAAGATACTTATTCTGTAGTAATGAGTTCCGATTATATACCTACGGCTCCTTAATTAATTTCTATCCAGTTCCGATGTGGGACAACTTGTCTTCTAACTATGCTCTTCCTCGGCCAATCGCTCTCAGTCCAAATTTGCGAGCTTATTTAAACCCTCATTCCCTTGCCATTTACTAGCCACATCCAGTTCAAAGAATTGAAGTCAAAAGAAATCATGTTGTTACATGATAAAAGATTTATCCATGTCTATAATTTTTACTCACTTTGATAATACCCCCGATAAATCCTCGCTTAATATTCATCCATAGATACCAAAATTATAGGTTTGTAGCATATAAAAGTTTCTTTTCAGTTAATTCTTTTATAGAACATGCGATTGAGATTCGTTTCGATTAAGTTAGAAGTTATTTTCCAAAATCAATTAAAACAAAAACACATGCTTTGAAGTTTGAACTTCTCCTAAGGATAAATGTAATTTAAAAATACTAAGTCTTTCTCTTTGGAAACCCTAACCGTTTCTCTTTGTTCTCTCGTTTGCTCGCTAGATATGATGAGTGATTTTGTGATCTTGCGTAAATCGGCGCTTATGTTTTAACAGCCTCCCATGAGTTTCTTTTAATAAAAGTGGTTTTAACTAATATCGATATGGTTGCCTTTATCGCATGCGTTTTTCGTGCTGTTGGCCGTGACATGTTTATGGCGTATTTGTCATTGACTTGTTATGATGTGTAATTGTGTTGTCGACGGTTAGACTTCGTGGTTTCGCGTGCCAGTTCGGATAGCGAAGTTTGATCAAATCAGGCCGTCTCAAATTAATTATATTATCATAATCGTAGATATAGAATCTTAGTTATTTAAGGCATTGTTGGATTATCAAATGTGTAGGTTTGAGTTGATCCTTTGTGTTATTCATCTAAAGTTTTTAGCAATCTTGATTTTGTGTTTCTATCTATTGTATTTCTAATTTAAATAAGAAATTTATTTATTTAAAAAATTTGTGCTAGTAGAGTAGACAAGTAAATCTTTAATATTTATTATTTAATAACAAATTAAATTAATTTTTTTTAAAGCTAAGCTTATTCACTGTCTATTGTAGTAAGCCCATTCTGCGAGATTGAACTCTTGCCCCTCTTCATGTCCTGCAAGCCTTTACAATCAACTTTGAGCTACGCATGTGGACAAAATAAAGTTAAATTATATTAACTTATTATAATGCTTTTTATAATAAATGTTTAACAAATAAATAAAAACTATGTAATAAAAATAAGAATAATTGACGAGTTCCTTTTAAAAAGGAAAAAAATAAATAAAAAAGATTACATATTATCCATAAGTTTTAATAATAATAATAATAATAATAATAATAATAATAATAATAATAATAATAATAATAAAACCACCATAGGTGAGATGGTTGCGGTTTCTCTTAACTTAACCAATGGTTTCGAGTTCAAGTCATGAGAATGCAAATGTGTTTTGTGAGTAAAAGTTTTACATTTCAGCCTCCATTTCGTATGAGAATCCCGGTGCAGGTGTGGTGTGGCTTAGTATCTTTGTGTGTGCGTAGATTCGCTCATAAAGCTCTTGACGATGTGAAAAATAATAATAACCACACATACTTTTTCTCCTCTATCTAAACATAATAAATAAATCTCCACTATAATTCTCTCGTTGAAAAACTAAAAACTACAAGCAATAATAAGAATACATTTAATTCTAATTCATTTATATGTTATATTATTTTAGTATAGAATTTATTACGGGAATCTTATTTTTGTCTACTTCAATAGGAAAATATTAGAAAACTTGAAAACAAGAATATCATTTACATTGTTCACTACATTTTTACAAACAATAATTGTCTTATGGATAAAAAAGTAATTATTACAAAAAATAACCCCAAACTACTCATATAGTAAAATTCAAGAAAAATAAAAAACAAAAAAAACTTTTTCTTCTTCTTCTTCCCTACCAAGATATGACGTCCAGCCATAATCACTAATCTTTTTTATCTTCGTCTTCTTTTACCTTGTGTTGAAAATTTTCGAAGCTTGATTTAATTTGGATAATAGAACAATTAAGTGCTTAGGTTAATTGTTCTATTATGATCCAAATTCATCGTTCAAGAAACCTCAACTATTTAATATCGAGCCAAGTTTAATAGAAATTCAATTACCAATTTGGGTTTATGAGAATTTGGGTATTTTCTCAATTAAGTTAATTGTAGTTAGTGATGTTTAAATTAAGCTGTTTTATGACATAATTAACTTGGGTTTAATTTTGGATGTATTTGGTTGAATATTTGAATTGATGATTGTTCATCGTGTAGATTCAATTGTTCTCGAAGTGTGATTTTGAATAGTTTTATATATAGTATTTAACAACTTGGTTTTAATTGACGATTGTCGATTCAAATTGTGATGAAATCGAATTCAAACTGCTCCATGCGTCTATCAATATCGAGTAACACAATGAATTACATGCATCAGTAGAAAGAATTGATGCATGTCATGCTATGAGCTTATGCAAATTCGGGGGTGTATATGCAAATCTTTTCACATAAAACCAATTTAATAATGTATGATGTTTATATATTATTATTTGAGCTTTAGAAGCCAGTTAATAGAATTAAGAATAAAAGATATTAAGAGTAGTCTTTTATATTATTAAACTTAATAATTGGTTATAGTTTAATCTTTAATATTTTAGTGAGTGCGTTAGTCACTAGAGTGGCCTCAGTTTCATTAAATGATTTAAATAATATTTATAAATGTTTATTTGATATAGCATCATAAATGACATTTAAGAATAATAAACATTTATAGTTATTAACATGTAGTTATCGATTACCGAGAATTTAGATCTTACTCATGTTAATAACGATTGAAATGGAGTTATGAACCTTATTTAATTAATATATAGTGTACATCTAAAGATGACTTGTATGTTGAATTCATTTTGTGATTGACCTTATATATGTTATATGAATGATGCATATTTGGTGATTGTTGGTTTGTGTTGAACACCAGATTGGCCGAGGTGGCGTTGAAATGCAATGTTTTGAGGCATATATGTTATAAGTACGAATTGTGGTTTAAATTCAAAGTAATTAATATGTGAGATGTAAATGTTTAACGTGATCTCTAATGTAGTGCCAATGGTATCAAGTTTAATGGACAGAACTATGATGTTGGATCGAATATGTCCATTTTAAATCTGCGTGGCCTTTTGGGACTCGATTGGCACTAGTTATGGATAGACCCACTAAGCAGGCGTCTTGGTTTGATGAGACAAGAAAATGTGGGAGAATTGGGAGAGGTCAAATAGGCTTATGATGGCTTTCTTAAGCTTAGCATAGCGCCTAATGTTAGCCTTTATTGAGAGCTGAAATGTGAGGGAATTTGTGGTTGGGGGTAAGAAGTGTCTTATATGGTTGTTGTGATTGAGTCTATTGTTCTTTATAACATTAATGGATTTGTCTAATGAGAGTACACCATAGCTCGGTCGATGGAGGAGACATATTACTCCTGGTGAATACCACAATGGCAGAGTTTGGATATGGATCTTGGTGAGCGAGTGTTGGTTGAGTTTATTGAAATCATGTAAGGTGATGATTTCAAGCAATTTCGGAACAACCAACTTAAGGAAAAAGTCTCTTTCGGATACTAAAATTGTACTCTACCGTGAGAGGAGCGAGGCAAGGAAGACCTTAAGGTCCAAACTTCCCAAACCAACTTTGGCTATTATGGTAATGAATCTTTGGTTCTAGTGGTGCTTAAGCTCAGTAAGAAATGGAAGAAACGAGGAAAGCGACCATTTAAGGTGCAGCTGGTAAAAGAGACGAGGAGGTTGAAAAGATTACGAAATGTTTCTTTTGCAGCAAACACAGGCCACAAGAAGGCCGTGCCCGAAAGGAAGGCATGGTTTGAAAGAGAGGTATACACATTTTGTTTTTCGTATGCTTTGAATCAAATGCGATTGGGGTTTCTTCTAACATCTTGGTGGCTTGACCTTTAGAGTGCAACCCTCATGTTTCAATGTTATGCGGGGTTTCAAGCTTCCACCAAATCTTAGGAAAGTGAAAGCTTTCTATTTATGGAGAGCTTAGGGATGAAAGCTAGAATTGAGAGGTGTAGGGACATATAAATTGTGTTAGATGCGGGCTATTGCACATGAATCTAGAGAAGTGTTTATATGTTCTGATTGCTCTAGAAATCTTGTTTACGTTTCTGGGTGGATGTTTTAGGTTTTGATTTTAGGATTGGAGACATGGTTGTTTTCATTGTATCATGGAACAAACTCAGGGTAATCGGGTTCGTCATTTCCGATACTTTATAATGTTTCAATCTGAATTCTACTTTGTTAATTCCCGTTTAATGTCGATGTTAAATATGATGTTGGTAATAAGGTGAATAATCTCAAAATGCACTTAAGCTGACATGTTTAGGGTATTTTGTAAGCCCACTTGATCAAGCTTATGAGTTAAATGTGAAACTGGAAACGTAGAGACCCGAAAAGTTACAAAACTTAAGGACAATTTTGAAATTGGTCTAAAGAGGGGTATAAAAGTCATAGTTGACAAAATTAGAGGCCAAAGTATAATATGACATAAATTGCTTTGCAAATAGAATGAGTTATGGGCTTAAAAAGAAAATAAGCAAACTTGACCCAAAAATGGGTTATTTTGGAGGGCCAAACAAGGCCTTAGAAAACATGGATTTAAAGACCAAAAGATTGGTCTCATGGGGAAGGGGGAGAAAATCGTGAAGGGAGAGAAGAGAAGGAGAAAAGAGAAGAAGATTCTGAGGATCGCTGCCAAGGTATGGAATCCTTGGATTTTGTATGGAAACTCATTTTGATTATGAATCTATGAGATTTGCATGGATCTGGATCGCTATGATTATCTTCCCAAACTCGGGTTTCAAGGTGGTTCCATCTAACCCAAAAATTATGGAAATTAAGGTGGGTAAAATCCCATATGGCACAAGATGATTATAGAATTCCTCTTTTAGATTGGATTCAAGGTTAAATGACAGTAATTGTTGGTGGTTTAGAATAAACCCTAACAAATCTGAGTTTGAATTATGTGGTCAGGAACCATATTGTAGTTGTGTCAGGGAAATTCATGGAAGATTTGTGAGGAATAATAAGAATTGAAAGAGGATTTGAGTAGAAAAGAGATGTCAAGAGACATATGAAATGATTTAGATGTGTGTTTGAAGTATAGAATTGATCTATGGATGAAATGGCATGAAAAATGGGAGAAAATACACATTCTGGGCACTGTGAATCAGATCGGGTACAACTTGAGCTCGCATCGCACACCCTCGGTTCGTCATTATATATGGCCAAGTTGTACCGTACAACTTTGAGCTTATACCAGACAACCTGCTCGTTTCCATTTTGATCGCTGTGATTGGCCATAACTTGCTCATTTCTTATCTGGATTTGAGGATTCAAGTAATAATTAAAATACATTTCAAGGAGAACCAAACATATTTTATAGGTATTCCCAAATTCGGACTCTAGATAGATCGTAAATTTATCTAAAGTAGCCATGTGCAGGCCATTTCGCATCGCCTTGACTATAGAGTATTCCCATTGATTTTAACGTAGTTGAGTTCCTGGTTCACTTGGGTGATTCTAATTGGAAATGAACCTTATCACTCAGCTTGCAAGGATCAAGCAAAGAACCAGTGTCAAATATGGAGACAAGACACTGGAAAAGTAATATTGCAAACTGTTCCTCGGAAAAATCGGTAAACCGACTAGTTGGCATGAAAATGCCATAACTTGAGTTTGGAAGATCCGAATGGATTGATTCCAATTCCTGAGTAAAGTAGATTCATGAAAGGTAGAATACCTAAATAAGGTGTGATTACATGCTCATCATACCTTACCAGTATATGGAATACGATCTGTCATGAAATAATGTGATTAAGATAGGTTATAAGTTCTGAAATACATATGACAATATGACTACCTAGGACCGAAGAATGAATGAAATGGGACGTCCCGTCAGGCTCCGCACTTTTGCCGTGCTTCAAGACGGTCGGTGCTACGACACTTCCGCTGCGTGGTTATCCACGTTGACTGTGCTTCGCACTCGCTGCTACTAAGACTCCTCATTGCGTGAGCAAAGACGCCCCGACAAGGCTCCCAAGACTTACCGGTGCTACGGCCTCCCTGTTTCAGACAGACCTTCGTACTTAATAGGATCATGGCCCTACTCATTTCTTATAATCGGGTCTAGGTACAAATGTATATACATAAGATTGAATAAAGCATAAGTGTAAAGATCAATACCAGACTGCTTCCGTGGTACCTACGGTACTCCCCTGATTCGCTTGTCTCGTGGTACCTACGGGTACCCCGTGATCCGGCTTAAGTCTCCGTCACTACTGCACTCCCGCCCCCGACTAAGTCCCCGTCTCGATTAACTCTGTCCCCGACTAAGTCCCGTCTCCGACACCCCGTCCCCGGGCCAAGTCCCGTGAGTACCTACGGTACCCTCGGCATTTGATAAGTCCCGACCAATAAGTCCCAGAGTACCTATGGGTACTCCCGCATCTCGAATAAGTTCCGCAGTACCTTCGAGTACTTCAGATTCAAATAAGCAGGTCCTCAGATCCGAATAGTCCTCGTAGTACCTACGTACTCTGTATATGAATAAGTTATACGTCCTCAGATTTGAATAAGACCCGTAGTACCTACTTCGTACTTGCGTATCTAAATAAGTCCCGATCTAATAAGTTCCGTGGCAATCAAGAGTACTTCAGATTCAATAAGTCCCGTAGACTAATGTACTCACGCATCTAAATAAGTCCCGCTCCTCGATCTAGTTCTCGAGTACCTACGGCACTTCAGATCCGTATGTTCATTCGCTCTCGACAAGCTCACAGTGACTCACGTACTCATGTATCCGAATAAGTTCCGTCCGTCTGATGTTCGTGAGTACCCATCGCAATTCCCGTATTCATTATTCCGCCCATCTTATCGGGAAGTTCGTAGTACCTACTTTAATTTCAGACAGTAAATACGCATAAGTTCTATAGTACTCACGAGTACTCCCGTATCCAGAAGATAAGTATAAGTCCAAAGGGTACCTGCTTAGTACCTCCGATAAGGAACTGCTCAGAGTACCTACGGTACTTCCTTTGCATTCAAGAAATGTTAATGTGAAGATCTACGTACTTCATCCAATAAATACAATAGTAAGTTCTCAGAATACCAAAAGATAAGATCCGTAAGATAAGAATAAGTCCTCAGATACAAATATAAGTCTGTAAGACCGTGATAAGTCTGCAAAGAGAAGATAGATTTCCGTAAGACATTATAAGATCTCAAATACATGTCCAAGTTCTATAAGACCAAGAGGTTCCAGAAGGTAAGTATAAGTCTAAGACCAGTAATAAATTTGAGTAATTTACAAATACTCCTGATAGAATAAGCTCCAGACATTCGTATGCATTCCGTACTCTCACATACCTACCTGCACTCGAATGCAGAACCCCCCAGAGTATAAGGATAAGCTCAGAATTCTACTTGAGTCCCGAATAAACACAAGCCTCATAAGCATAAGTTCTGAATGAGTATAAGTTCTGTAATCTACTGAGTCTTAATGAACATAAGTTTCATGAGTAAAGATAAGCTTCACAGATAAGAATAACATTCCAGAATTCCTACGTGGAGTCCCGAATAAACATGTTCTCAAGTACGAGCCTGCAAGATTGTGATAAGTCCATAATATAAATGCATGAAATTTATATTATCTGTTATTGTTTTATGCGTTAAATGTGTATATGCATAAGGAATGTTTTCCCACTAAGCGTAAAGCTTAGCACGGGTTTTTAATCCGTGTAGGTACAGGAGAAGACGTCAGCAAACATCCGCATACACCGCCAACACACACTCAGAAGGGTTCACTACATGTGAGGTTCCGTGTTCTCGATTCAGAATTGTAAAAGTGTAAAGTTTTGTATTTGTAAATGGACTCGTAAATGTATAGGCTATTATTGATTCAAGAGAATATGTGGGCCATACCCACAGGTATAATTGGGCTTTTAAAAAAAAAAAAAAATCAGGTAAAGAGTCCCAGTATTTGGTCTTACTTCCCGAAAATCGGGGTGTGACAAAAGGAGTGCACTTAATGAGTCTTCTGCTGACTTGTGGCATAAAAGGCTCGGTCATATATCCAAAGAAAGGATTTTGAGACTAATTGTGCTGGGTTTTGCCTCAATTGGATTTTACCGATTGAATAATACTGTGGTGGATTGCACAAGTGGTAAGCAAACCAAATACGCATCAAAACAAGCCGCCACAAGGAGCAAGTGGGATTACCATTTAATACATACAGATATTCAGGGTCCTTTCGATGTACCATCTGGGCTGAGGTATCATCACCTTCATTGATGATTACTCTAGAAACTCCGTTATCTTATTTGCCGCACTTAGTTAACTCAACTCCATGATGTCCTCAGACATTCATTTCGTAGGTCGAGAGACGCTTAAAATTAGAAATGTTAAGGTAATACGCTCCGATAGAGGTGGTGAATATTATGGAAAGACACTGAAGTTGGACAAATTCCAAGCTCCATTTGAAGAAACTCCTTGAGTCCAAGGGCATTTGTGCGTATATTATTGTCTCTGACGCCACACCAAATGGCATAGCCGAAAGGCGTAATCGTACATCGATGGAAATGGTGCTGAAAGATGACGATAGTTCCTCGCACTGCTTCCATTGTGGATGTATGCATTGCGACACCAAAAGATACATATTAAATAGGGTACTCTAGTAAAGCAAAGCCCTAAGACAGTCTTATGAACCGTGGACATCTAGGAAGCCTAGTTTAAGACATCTTCATGTGTGGGGTCATTGTCAAGTGAGGATATATAATCCACATGAAAAGAAGTTGGATTCCAGGACCATTAGTGGTTATTTGTATCGATATCCGAAAGGTCAAAAAGGTATATTCTATTGTCCTAACCATAGTAATGAATTGTAGAGTCCGGGAATGCTCGCCTTCATTGAAATGGTGCTTGTCACGGGAGTGTGGGAGCACGTGATGTGGAGATAAGAGTCATCACGACCTCAAAAACCCATCAAATGATCCATCTCAAATTGAAGTTCCTATTATTATAGCACAGCCACAAGGCATGAATATGGAACAACAACAAATGGATGCTCCAAAACCAATTATGGATGCCATTGTTCAAGAAAAGGAGGAAAATGCTCAAGTTAATGAGCAAGTGCGACCAAGAAGAAATAAATATCAAGGAGGTCTACTAGAGAGAAGTATAGTCGTTTCGAACGACTATAGTTTACGCACTTGAATACGAAAGTGACTTGAGATTGATAATGACCGTCTCTTTCGACCAAGCCATGAGCGGTGAAAATTGACAAGTGGTTAACGGCCATGAAGGAAGAGTTTGAACCATGGACGACAATAATGTTCGGGAAATGACGATCATCGAAGGATTCTAAAAGAGTCTACGGTAAGTGGGTCTTTAAGACCAAGCGAGACTCTATGCAATGTCGAGGTACAAAGCCATTTGTTGCCAAAGGTTACACTCAAAAAGGATGGCATTGACTACAAAGAGACTTTCTCCTGCTTTCTTAGAAAGGACTCTTTAAGGATTGTAATGGCTTTGGTGGCTCATTTGGATCTTCGAGCTTCACCAAATGGATGTTAAAACGGTCTTTCAATGGAGATTTGGAAGAAGAGGTATATATGATCAACCTCAAGGCTCTTTGAGACCACAAGTAAAAGAAACTGGTGTAGGTTGAAGAAATCAATCTATGGATTGAAAACAGTTTCCGCATAATGGTACTAAGCCTTAATGATACCGCATTGTCATATGATTTGTAGAAATGACCGTTGACCGTGAATCTACATGAAGGTTGTGGAAGCAGTTCATAACTTTGTGTTGTATGTAGATGATATTCTTCTTGCCGCTTAGTGATCGGGTTATTGCATGATGTTAAGAATTACCTTCTAGTAACTTTGAAATGAAGGATATGCAGTGAGGCTTCCTATGATCGATAGAAATATTTCTGATGTATCACAAGGAATTTTGGATTATCTCAAAAGGCTTACATCAACAAAGTTCTAAAGATTTAAGATGAAATCATGTACACTTAGTCCGGCCCCATCCGTAAAGGAGACACTCTTACCATCCTAATAAACCTAAAACTATCTGGGAGCATAAAGAAATGATAATATTCCTTATGCTTCTTTTTGTTGGGAGCTGATGTGTGCTCGACTGCATTTCAGGCCGTGATATAAGCTTTGCGGTCGGTATGTTGGGTCGTTATCAATCAAATCCCGGATTATTCATCGAGAGTCAGAAAGAAAGTTTCGAGGTACTTCAAGGCACTCAAGGATCACATGCTCACATAGAAGAACTAGTAGCCTCGAGGTTGTTAATACTCGCTCGTATTTATGCCGATGTAAGGATACCCAAAAGTCCACTTCTTTGGCTATTTGTTCCTTCTAGCCGATGGAGCTATCTCATGGAAGAGTGGTAAGGGGCCTATCATTGCTACTCCACTACGAAGGTCAATTTATAAATGATGCTTCGCTGGCAGCTCAATCGTCAGTGGTCACACTTTTTAATGGTTTAAGTATCATTGTACCATTGCTAAACAAATGAGGATTTATTGTGATAATGCGGCAAAATTATTCTTCTCTAAGAATGATAGATATCTAAGGGTGCCAAGCATATGGATTTAAAGATTCATCTCACAAAAGAAGATGTGCAAAATCAAAGAGTTCAAATAGTGCACATTGGCACCTTATGATATGATTATGATCCGTTGGACTGTGCTGACTAGCTCCTAAAACATTTATTGGCCATATTAGTAAAATGAGTAGTCAAGTCCTTGTATATCGGATGATTGGTCATACATGTATGAATTTATGTTTAGCACGTTTATGTTTATTCGATACTCTGGGATATCGATGTTTGTTCGATTTTTGCTTATCTATGAATCATATTTCAGTTATGCATATTTTATTATGATTATAGATATTAGGTCTTATTTAATACATTGTGGATAAGGTATTTTCGTGTCTACCTTTATCAAATTGTGACTGTTTGAAATTGAATTGACTTGTGATATACGGAAGGAATCGTAGACGCTGAGTCAGTTTTCGTGACCGCCATGATTCTATTTCTGCTTAGTTCTTACGAAGTCATGACTTTATATATACATTTTAAGTGAGCTCAAGTTATGTTAATATGGTATACTAGTCGTATATGAATCAAGTGGAGAATGTTAGAAATTTTAATTTCTAATTGATTCATATATGAGTATTGATAATTGTCATCGTCGTACACACGGTGATGATTAGTGTAGTATCTAAGAGATTGGCTCATCTAGTAATCTCAAGTAAATATTCGTTAAATCTGCATTTTAGTGTTTTGCTATGAGTAAATGTTCCAATAAAGACATTTAATATTAGTATTCTTCTTCTTCCTCGCTTTTAATAATATTTATTGTTGTAATCTCTTCCTTTCATGCCTTTATATATATATATATATAAAGGCAGGAAGAGGAAGAGTTACTAATATTAAAGATTATTAAAGGCAAGAAGAGGAAGAGTTACTAATATTAAATGTCTTTTATTAAGACATTTACTCATATAACAAAACACACTAAAATACTTTAAATTTTAACGAATCGGCACGGAGGGATTTACACCCGATAATTGTCTCTTAGATACTACACTAATCATCACCGTGTGTACGATGATAACAATTATCAATACTGAAATTATATGAATCAATTAGAAATTAAAATTTCTAACACCTTGAAGTATCTGTAGGTAAGAAAGTAATCCCAAAACCGTAACATCTTCTTCTTCTTTTGCTTCCTTGAAGCATCAGCAAGTAAGAAGGTAATCCCAAAACCCTAACATCTTCTTCTTCTTCTTAGTCTTCTTCCTCTTCTTCTTAGTCTTCTTCCTTTAAGCATCTTCTTTTTCTTCTTCTTCCTCCTTTTCTTCCTTGAAGCATCTTCTTCTTCTTCCTCCTCCTCACATCCCTTCGGCCGCATTGAACCATCTACAATAAGTTAATTCTAAGAACCCTAACTTCTTCTTCTTCATCCTTGGATCACGACGCCATTTCTTCTTCTTCCTCACATCCCTTCGGTTGCATTGAACCATCTGTAATAAGCTAATCCTAGAAACCCTAACTTCTTCTTCATCATCTTTGGATCACAACGCCATTATAGGTTCCTCCCTCGTGTCTCGTCTGCCCCTTTGAAGCATTTGTAGGTAAGAAGGTAATCCCAAAACCCTAACATCTTCTTTTTTTGAACACTTTTTCCTCATTGGAAAACTTATCACAAGATTTCTATGGGAATGAAGAAAGCTTTCTCACGATATTTCTATTGTAGTGTGGCAATACCATGTGATTTGGTATATTGCACAAGCTCCCTTGTTTTTGAAATTGGTACTACCATAACATATTAGGGTATTACCATAACATACTGGGGGCACCACCTGATACTACCATAATGCAAAAATGTGTAAAATGGAAAAAAAAAATACCAAGACCCCATACAAATAAGTATATTACACACATATTACATGTTTATGATTGTAATGAGTTAGACCATTGGTTAGGTACCTATTTGGAATGTAGGTACTGCCATATGGTATTGGTGTATCATTATAACATACTCAAAAAGATACTACTCCGATAATACTACCATAACACTTGGTTATTATTTGATATATTATGGATGACTAACAAGTAGTAGTTAACTATTATATTGGTAAAAAACGTGGAGTATGTGATTCATGGATTGAATGTCTAAGAAAGGTGATATTCTACAAAGAGGGTCATACAAAGCCTATACTTCCGGAGACAGAGTTATGCGATCATGGGTGCCATATCCACCAAGATGAAAGACACTTGATGGATCTGGTGTTGGAATATCTTCCCCTACTCCTAATTGTGGACATGAAGATAAAAAAAAAAAAATAGAGAAGTGTTTAAGTGTTATGTACATTTGTTTCATTACATGGGTCATAACAACATTAATGTATGTAATTGTAATCAGATAAATGTTGTAATGGCTTTACCAAATTGTATGAATGAAAATTTTCTTGAAATCAGATATTCAGAAGACTCCTTTCCCGGCCCGACCATTTGGCGTGGTCCGAACCGAGTCCGGCTGCTCTAATGTCACTTAATCATCTTATCAAAAATCATTTATCAAAACACGCCAGAGCGTTACACTTCGCTTGGTGGCAAAATCCTTTTCAAATATAAAGCTGCTTAAAGGGTAAGCCCATTTCATTTCATTTATGCAAAAGTACAATTACTATAAAGGCATATCAAGCCTTTTCAAATGATTTACAAAATAGATATTTAGAGTTGAAATTGTTTTTACAAAATATCAATGTTCAAAAGAAATGGAGTGAATGCATATGTCGGAGCATACTCCATAATTCTTTCTTTATGACTCAACGCCTCGATCTCTCGTCATCCTTGCTCACTTGGCCCCTCGTGCATTGATAAAACAATATGCTAAGCATTTTCATGCTTAGTGGTTCTATACAATTCCATTCTTCTGTTTCAGTTTGAGTCAAATTATGAAGTTTTACTAAACAAACTTTCAAATCTTTTTGGATGATTAATGTCAATACAATACATATACATATTTCACATTCAATCATTTATGGTTCATTTATCATCCCAAATATACACTTTCATATGTTATAAATCATTTAAAACCAAATCATGCATTTCACAATGCTCTTTTCATTTCAATTTGCAATCATGCTTTTCAATATCAATATGTCAACAATCTCAAATCAATTCAGTTCTACCCTTAACAAATTTAACCTATGTTTTCAATATACAGGATATCGAAATCATCTAAGACGGTCCAAGGTCAGCAGCCTAAGATAAAAACAAGCTTTTATAACACAATAAGGTCCCGGCTGCTGACCGATTATTAAAAAATCAATTAGTGAACACTTACCAATACTGGCCCCGCTGGCTGTTGATCGGAGGACACATCAATAATCGCTCATAGCATCGCTATTTCACCCCTATCAAGATATAAATCTATCCTTAATGCGAAATAAACGGCTAACAGTTTAAATCCTTTATATCAAAATACAACACAATATGTATATTTGTATAAACAGTTCATTTTCAATAATCATGCAATTTTCATATGCAAACATTTCACAATCATTTGCCTTAAATCAATTAAAACAAATCAATATGCTTGTCTTATAAATTTAGAACAAACATTTCAAATATTGAAACGAGAATAGGAAAAGATAAAACAAACCAAAATAGTCGCTTTGATTCCAATCTTCGGAATCTCTACTTCAATGCGGGCTTTCCTCCTCATCAGCCCTTATTCAAATACAATGACAATCACATATTAGTAGGTTATTCTAGGAGTTTTTTTGGTCAGGGTTTATGTCTACCCGATACCCCTTTACTTGCAAAATTTTATAGGGACACATGAGCCATAATTTTCTCATGCTTCCTTCAAGAAAAATTTATCTCTATGAGTCTATTTTTAGTAGAAATTGAAATCATCTCATTTGGATCACCCAAACTCAAGTTACGGCATTTTAATGCCAAACTGGTCAGTATGCCCAACTCACTCAGTTACCTACCGCTATTCCCTATTTCTGGGGTCTTAACTCCATAAATTGGTAATGGTTCCTACTAATAATTTGAAGCTATGATTCTAAGGTTTCTTCTCCAACTGGAATCATCCAATTTGGATCACCAAAACTCAAGTTATTGCATTTTACATCCAGACTACTCCAATTGCAAAGCAGAATCAGACTGTTCTTACACATAGCTCTACTTTGACAAATTTATGGGCACTTTAGGGTTACAATTTGCTTAAAATTCCTTCAAGTAAATTATTCCCTTGGTGACGCCTATTTCCACTCCAGAATTTTGAATGACTCCAATTTGGGATGAGTGAAATCAACTTTATGGCCAAAAACACTATAACAATACCCAAAATAGAGCATAACCCGTGAGCTACCCGAGCTCACTCTTAAGCCCTTATTTGGGAGCCTTAGAGCTACAATTTGCTCCTGGTCCCTTCTATACATTTGTAGACCTATCGCCTATTTCTTAACACCGAATCACTTAAATTCACGATTATAACTTAATCTATACCAAAACAAGAACATGAGTCTTGACAAATTTCACAACATTTCTTTTGAAACCCAACATTTCCCTTTACAACATTACACAAAACCAATCCAACCAACACTAATCTTCAAACTCAAACTCCAACACAACCCCAAATCCATTTACAACAAAAAACAAAACTCTTTTATCCACATTTGGGGTTTCAACATCAAAATCACAAAAGACAGTTTAGGTTTTGTTTTTTACCTTAGCCTCTCTTTCAAATCTCCACTTCTAAGTCAAGCTTGGATCACAAAGGAGCAAGAAGGAAGAAACCCCACCTAGAACTTGATCTCTTCCTAAGCCCTAGCCTCTCTTTCTCCCCATTTTCTCCCTCTCCTTCTCTCAAAAACGGGATTGCTCAAGAATGAGCTCCCAAAGACCACATTTTGGTCTTTATCCTCATTTAAGTGTAACGCCATGTTTGGCCTTCCACACCTATTCTCTTTTTATTATTTTTTTGGTCTTAAGTCACTTATTTCTCATAAGGCCTTGTTTGGCCACAAAAGAAATGCATTCTTTTGACTTAAGTTTCTCCCTATGTGCTTTATAGCCCATATTTCATTTTATTTGCACTTCAACTCTCATATTTACACTTAGACATATAAAACTTATTTTACACTGACTCTTAGGTCCTCATTTTACAAATTTCAAATTTGCCCTTTACACTGGGTAAATTTTTGGGTCCAATCACTCATTTAGCATTTAATATTTGCATTTCCGTTTTTAGGCCATATAATAATTTAATCAACATTCATTTAATACTCTCTCGAAAATACCTAAGTCAGGCTCAATTTATACCCGGAATATATAATAAAATTATAAAAAAAATTTTTAGGGTATTTTTGGGGTGTTACAACTCTCCCCCACTTAAGAAAATTTCGTCCTCGAAATTTACCTTAGTCAAACAGTTGTGGATACTGCTGCCGCATTGTTTCTTCACTTTCCCAAGTGGCTTTTCGGTCTTGTGGTTTCTCCACAAAGACTTTGACTAATTAATCTTCTTCTTGTTCCACAATTCTTTCAATTCTCGAGCCAAGATCTCCACTGACTCTTCCTCATAGGTCAAATCTGGTCTCAACTCAATTGTCTCCGAAGAGACTACATGTGACGGGTCCGATTCATACCTCTCAAAGATTAAGACATGGAAAACATTATGATCTTTTTTCCAAGTCCGAGGTACGCTAATCAGATGCCACTGGACCTAATTTTTCAATCACTTCATAAGGGCCAATAAATCAGGGCTCAATCCTGCCCTTTTCTCAAATCTCATCACCTTCTTTCTGCGCGATACTTCAAAAACACTTTTTCGCCGATCTCATATCGAATATCTTTTCTTTTCATATCGACATATGATTTTTGTCTATCGGTGGCCACCTTCAATATTTCTTTAATCATTTTCACTTTTTCTTCAGTCTCTTGTATCAAGTCGGGGCCAATCACTTTCTTTTCGCCACTGGCCCAACACAAATGTTGTTCTCGTATTTCTTCCATATAAAGCCTCGTAAGGCGCAATTCCAATACTTGATTGGAAACTGTTGTTGTACACAAATTCAACTAAAGGAATGTGTCTATCCCAACTACACTCATAGTCGATCACACAACTCCTTAACATATCTTCCAGAATCTAAATCACTCTTTCTGATTGTCCATCCATCTGTGGGTGGAACGCTGTGCTGAAGTTCAGTGAGTGCCTAAATCCTTTTGCAATTTTCTCCAAAATCTCGAAGTAAACCTCCGATCTCGGTTTGAAATAATGGATATTGAACTTCACGTGAACCGAACTATTTTTGATATACGCCTCTGCTACTTGTTAAGTGAATAAAACTGCTCTCACCGGGTAGGAAATGAGCCGACTTGGTCAATCGATCCACCACCTTCAAATTATACCCTAAAATGTTTGCAATATGTTTAGGTATAATAAAAAAGTAAAAGTATATTTAGAATAAAGATAAAAATAAAGGCTAAAGAATGGAATTAATACAAAAGTTAAGGGCAAAGTCCAGCGCCAAAGTAGGAATATGCATAAGTTAAGAATAATAGAGAAGAGATAGAGGTTGTAAAATATCATAAATTGATTGGCAAATATTAGAGAGTTAGAGGACCAAAGTGAAATAAAAAGGATAAGATCAATTAGTATATGACCAAAATAAATATCTCATTTCGTATCGGAGAAAGAGAAATAAAACGGATAAGAGAGAATTAAGAAGAGAAGAGAAGAAAGAAGGATTGGAGTTAAGATCAAGGTATGGATTCTAGTATGGAAGTCTAGTGTTTTGTAAGTGGATTTGAGTATGGTATTTGTCTAGTTTTATAGAAAGTATGTATACATGGTTTGGAACCTCTATTTTGCGGTGCATTTTGCCTAAACCCCAAACTCATTTCTTTACAGGCTGAAAGGAAGAGCTCTAAGGCTCCTATATATGTGTTTTGGGAAAAGTCTGGTTGCAAGTTGAACTAAGAAAATTTCCCTATTTTTGATCACATGCATTAGTCAAACCTTAGAACTGATTTTTGGGTAAGAAATAAAGGGAATTTGGTAGTGAATCCTTCTGTAAATTGTAGCCACATCAAGACCTGATGTGCGGCTTTGAATTTCAATTTGAACCTCAGAGCCCAAAGATTGCCTCCTTTTCCCCTCGAACAAAGGCAACCAAGCATACGCCGCCAAGACAAATGGCTAGTGCACCCGGCTAGTGACCAGCTCGGCAAAGGCACCTCAAACAAGCAGCACCCGATCAAGACAGGTCAGGTCAGGGCTAGGTCAGTCGCCACAGTCAGTTAGCTTACCGGGTTTGACCACGTGTGATCCTAACTTCTGGTCATAATTTCTTCAGTCCTAACTCCGTCGTGCTCGAATCCCCATGGAAAGCCCATCGAAATAATAATCCATTCATGTGCCTGTGGAGGACAATAGGTGAGATTAGGATAGGTCACCACCACCATTTAGGTCACCAAATACTTGACTACTTGTGACCTCCAACTTCGGAAGGTCATAACTTCTTCGTCCGAACTCCATTTCGGGTGTTATTGGACACCATGGAAAGCCCATTGAGTCAAGAATCCATTTATGTGCCTGTGGAGGACAATAGGTGAGCTCTGCATAGTTATCTCAGCCCGTCTGTGCTGTAGGTCACTCACGGGTTTGAATACGTGTGACTCTAACTGAAGGTCATAACTTCTTTCGTCCGAACTCCGTTTCGGTGTTCTCGGGACTCCATGGAAAGCCCATTGAGTCAAGAATCCAGCCATATATAGCATGATAAAAGTGGAGCTCACATTAGGTCCAGAAATCATGAAAAATAATAAGCATATGTGGTAATCATACTTATTCATGCATAATATGAGATATGTATTGAACATAGAATACACACAACATTGCTCATTTAGAACCTAGTGAGAGAGGGATAGATAGGGCATGCTCTATGTGGAAGATACATGAGCCAAGAACATACACTTTACGTATATCGAGGCCCCGCTTGCTCATGACATAGATCCCGCTGGGATCATTACATAACATAGGTCACCGTCTCTGCACAGTTGATGATACTCTTGATATATACGCCTGCTGTCACATATTATGGCATAGGTCACCGTCTTGTACAAAGGATGATACCTTCAGAGAGGCAGAGATAGAGATCAATGTCTCAAGACAAATGATAGTACCTTCGGCACACACAACTATTTTCCATATTCGCTTTCTGTATTTCATATTACGAAACATAAAAATGACAAGCATACGCAGTTTAAATATAAAGAATATATGACATATGAGAAGCATGCACGCTTATGCGATGATAGTATACAAGCATAAGAACAAGAAGTAAAGTACAAATGACATGAAAAGTATATGAAATATGATAAGAAATGAAACATGTCATGGAAAAGTATATAACCTAGAAATGATAAGTATATGAAGGTATATGTGTCATAAGTGATATGCATTTGTATAGAAGTGTGAGACCTCAATAGAGGTCATCTATATGTATTAATTCCCAATTAAGCGAGCTTAGCACGAAAGTGTTTAACCGCAGGTAAGTACGTAAGATGCAAACCAAAGGACATGACAATCCACATCACGCCAAAGGCCACATCACTAGTGCTCACCGGAAGACCTTTGGTCTATTTTGTATATGTAACATTGTTTATTTTGTAAACAATGTAAATATTATAAATGTCGAACACTTCCATATGGAGTCAGATATATTTTGTAATTCGCTGCTACAGAATATAATACAAGTTAAATGTTTAACATTATATGAATGAACAAACTTAGAGGCTATAAGTTTAAAAAAAAATATGACACCTTCGCTAAACATCGGGTGCCGGGTTGGGGGTGTAACAGATTAGTTGGTATCGGAGCATCCTAGATTCGGTTCAGACCCGCTAATCAGGTCGAATCAAAGAAGGGGTGTCACAGATCCACTACGACCTAAATTGAGTCATGTTTTCTCCCTGTCAATGGTAACTCAACTACAAAATCCATGGTAATTCGGTCCCATTTCCACTTCGATATTTTGATATAGCCGTGAATAATCCCGGTTGAAACTTGATGCTCGCTTTACCTCGCAAACCAAACACTTCGTTACAACTCGATATATCTCTTTTCATTCCGACCACCAAAATGACATTTTCAAATCTTGATACATCTTTATGCATCGGACGATAGCAAAAGATCCACTATGTGCCTCTTCAGTATGGCTTCTAAAATCACATCACTCCAGTACACAAACCCGATCTTTATAATACAAAACCCATCTCCATTTCCATCGTAAACTCGATTTCTTTACCATTTCCACTCGACTTACTATAGCAGCAATTTTCTCATCTTCTTTGTGCCTCTAGCACTGACCAACAAACTCCTGGCCTCGCTATCAATTATGTCACTACTGTACCATCGTCTGTCAACGACAAATGAGCATTCAACCCTCAAAGCGTTTGCATTGTCTTTCTACTCAAAGCGTCGGCCACTACATTGGCCTTTCCTGGGTGATAATCAATCACGCAGTCATAATCTTTTATCAATTACATCCATCTCCGTTGTCTCAAGTTAAGTTCTCATTGCGAGGGCAAATACTTAAGACTCTTATGATCGGTGTAAATGAAGCACTTTTCTCCATACAAGCGTTGTCTCCAAATTTTCAATGCAAAAACAATCGCGACTCAATTCCGCATCAGCGCGTGTGGGTAGTTCTTTTCATGCGGCTTCAACTGTCTTGAAGCATAGGTTACCACTTTACTCTCTTGCATTAGGACACATCCAAGTCCATTTAGTGAAGTGTCACTAAAGATCACATATTCTTTACCGCATGTCGACTGAGTAAGAACCGGTGCCTCGGTTAAGAATGCTTTCAGCTTATCAAAACTTCTTTGACATTCTTCACCCCATTCAAATTTCACATTTTTCTGGAGCAGTCTCGTCATTGGGGCTACGATCATCGAAAACCCCTTAACAAATCTTATGTAGTAACCTTCCAGTATGAGGAAACTACGCACTTCTATAACATTTCTTGGTGGCTTCCATTCAACAACCACTTCCATTTTCTTTGGATCCACTTGGATTCCTTCTTTCGATACAATGTGCCCAAGAAAGGATACTCATTCTACCAAAACCTCACTTGCCTTCGCCGCATACAACTACTATTTTCTCAGAGTCTCTAACACTACCCGAAGGAGTGTGTTGTGATTTTCCCGATCTTTTGAATACACAAGAATGTCATCTATGAACACTATGACAAACTAATCCACATACGGTTGGAAAACACGATTCATTAGGTCCATGAAAGCCACTGGAGCATTTGTCAAACCAAACGACATTACAAGGAACTCATAATGTCCATATCGCATTCTAAACGCAGTTTTATGCACATCCACATCTTTAATTCTCAACTGATGATACCCAGATCGCAAGTCAATCTTCGAAAAGATACTTGCACCTTTCAGTTGGTCAAACAACCATCAATTCGTACGCATACTTATTCTTTGATCACAACTTGTTCAGTTGTCTATAATCAATACATAGCCGAAGTGTACCATCTTTCTTCTTAACAAAAAACACGAGAGCTCCCCACGGTGATACACTTGGTCGAATAAACCCTTTTTCTAGCAGTTCTTGCAACTGAAGCTTCAATTCTTTTAACAACGTCGATAGCAAACTCAATCTCCCTCTGTGGAGGCAATCCTAGAAACTATTCCAGAAACACATCCGAAAAGTCACTAACGGCAGGGATATCGGATACACTAGGCCTTGCCTTTACCGTATCAATCACATAAGCCAAGTAGGCTTCACATCCTTGTCGCACCATTTTTCTCGCAGTTGGTCATGATATCACATTGGGAGAGGGTGGCTCGACTCACGATGAAAGTTACTTCATCCTCATTCGGTGTTCTTAAGGTAACTCTCTTCATTCTATAATCAACTACCACTTCGTGTCGGGACAACCAATCCATCCCCAAAATCACATCAAACTCCTTAAAGGATAACTCAATCAAATCTCCCAAAAATTCATACTCTCGTATTTTGGTGAGACAATATCTATACACTCTCCTCGTCACCCGAATCTCTAAGGACTTATACCACTCATGTTTGTCCTATTTAGACCAACAAGATCCGCGTCAGAGTCATGTCATCCCTTTATATGCAAATGCAATGTATGTCAAATTCCATTTTCAAAATCCTTTTACAAAATCGTTTAGGGCATTTTTCCAAAAACGTCTAAACCTAGGCTCTGATACCACTCTAAAATGTAAAGACCCTTTCTCGCCCGACCTATCGCGTGTCCAAATCGAACCGTCGCTTCTAATGTCACTCAATCACCTTATCAAAAATCATTGATCAAAAACACGTCAGAATACACTTCAGCTGGCATAAAATCTTTTCAAATACGCAGGCTATTTTTAAAGGGCTAAGCCCATTTCCATTTCATTCATGAAAAGTACAATTACTATAAAGGCATATCAAGCCTTTTCAAATGATTTACAAAATAGATATTTGTGAGTTGAAAATGTTTTACAAATATCAATGTTCAAAAGAAATGGAGTGAATGTGATATGTTCTGAGCATACCGTAATTCTTCTTTATGACTTGACGCTTGATCTTGCCTCTTTATCCCCGTTTCACTGGTGTCCGCGCATTGATAAAATAATACGTTTAAGCATTTTCTACGCTATTTGCTCTATACAATTCCATTCTTCCTGCTTCGCCTTGAGTCACCATGTAAGCTTTTACTAAACAAACTTTCAAATCTTTTTGGATAATCAATATCAATACAACACATATACATATTTCATATTCAATCATTTATAGTGCATTGATCATCCCAAATATATACTTTCATATGTTATAAATCATTTAAAACCAAATCATGCATTTCACAATGCTCTTTTTATTTCAATTTGCAATCATGCTTTTCAATATCAATATGTCAACAATCTCTTAAATCAATCTATCATTCTTAACAAATTTAACCTATGTTTCGATATACGTGATATCGGAATCGACAAGACGTGTCCCA
Organism: Tetrastigma voinierianum; assembly: GCA_016808115.1. Classification (NCBI taxonomy): domain Eukaryota; kingdom Viridiplantae; phylum Streptophyta; class Magnoliopsida; order Vitales; family Vitaceae; genus Tetrastigma; species Tetrastigma voinierianum. The sequence continues at coordinate 725,510 of JAEQBH010003523.1, forward strand.
CACAGGGTCGGTATAAAAATGGTTTCATAACACGCACGGTCCGCCGAGCCGACTCAGTTATTAAAAAATCACTAGTGAACACTACCGATACGGTCTCGCCAAGGATGAAAATATCGGTTTCGACGGATATATCGGTAATTGGATTTTACGGATATATCGGATATATCGGAGATATATCGGTGGATATTTTTACATGAATATCGATATATCAGAAATTAATAAAAATACTTTGAAATTGATGGAAACACTTTATAAAAGTGTAAAAATGACATTAATAATGAAATATAGACATTGATATTACATTGTTATGGTCTTTCACCACCAAAATGAAGATCGGGCGTGGCTCCATCGCAACATTCGATGAAGGGATCCCATTCGTGAAGACACAATAAGTACCAAGACATGGTGTCTGATAATATCGATTATGTAAGATCGAACATGCCATGTATAAACGCCTCTACCAGATCTACAACCTTCCATGGATGGGAAATCGGGGTTCACCACATGTTCGTTTCTTGAAATCCTTGTTGCATTTGATATGGAATGCTGAATGGCATTTGTTCAAAGATGAGGATAATTTATCATTCCATATTCTTCACCAATTGAAGTCAAGGATTTGGAAGAAGGTCGACTCATAAGTCAGGTGAGGAGGAAAATGTTATCGCCATTGGATGAATCATCGTGATTGAACTAATGCTCATAGATTCAAACTAGCCGACAATGGACCATATCAGATGTGCCATCCTTCGCTTGTCGACTTATACGGCTTTCCAATGGCTCCAATACCGCATCAAATTTCCTAGACCCGTGGTCTTCATCTGTGTAGCATGTGTGAAACTTCGTCTCACCGTTGAATGGACTCACGGATATTGACTTATTCGGTCGACCGTTAAATATCTCCACCATCATTTCCAGTATCACTACCACTATCGGGTCCCCCCCGAGCCATCATTGCCCCGTAGTTGAAGTACAAGAAAACTAGGTCTACTACTATGTTCAAGACTCAATCAAATGAGGGTTGAGAATCACCACGGTCGAACCCAGCCCTATGTCTCGACCGAACTTTCACTATTAACTTCTTCAGATAAAACACGGTCAACATCAACACCAGCTTCTCGAACATGCGCAGCAATTCGTGGATCAGGATTTCCATCTTCATCATCCAAATGGAGAGGTCTAACCCATTGGAATAATTGATTATCCTCTTCTTCACCAAACTCGGCTGAAATGTCGAGTAAATCAAGGTAATTCTTTCAAAGAACTTTATCCGACTCGCCAGATATCACTTATCTTTAGTTTCATGTTATAGTAACAAAAACTAATTGGCTGAGCTAGGGTAAGCAAGCCGATTTCTTTGTTTTGTATGTATTAGAGCAAATGTGCTCCAATCTCTCTCACATGCTGAAGAAGATGCAGTCTGGGCAAGAACTTTAATGGCTAAATTCCTCAATGTGGGAGTGTGGTTTCCATACATGAACCACCATTCAGTCAGAATAAAAATAAGTAATATCTAAAATCTAATAATAACATGAAAATAGCTTTTTATTTTTAATGTTTTAATGAGAAATACTAACTGTGCAGAACCATTAAATCTCTTTGAGGCTATTGTCGTTTATCACCGAATCCTCTCTTCGCATCTCGAAACATTACAAGCTGTGAATTGAAAATATACATGTCTAATCAGTATAAGTGTAAGTTTAACCAATTAACTTGAATCAGTTAATTAGATTTGTAACCAATCGATGTACCTCATATTTCCCCAAAATTACCAATGCCTGTGAGAAGAGGAAGATAATCTGCGTAATACTCAGAACAACTTGGAGTAACTCGTGGTCACTACTAACCTGTGTCTATATTGAACTTTGATTCAAATAATATGCTACAAAAGTGATTTAGAATTAGTATGTCATAAGAGGAAAATAATATACATTATGTGATTAAGATATCGCTTTAGTTACTCCGCGTATGAAGAGGATGTTTGAGTCGTTTCATCCCAACGATCTACGTATGATTGTTTTGACTCCAATCTTGGCATTGAGTTGATGTAAATTTTGCTTCACAATTCGAATCAACTCATACACAAATGGCAGTGTTGGGACGACTTTAATCAACAATGCGAAGAACTGTATATAGTGGCTCATATATTGATACTAGCTTAGAGACCTTCTCCCAATATGTATGATCAAACATGAGCACTTCAACATCATGTCCAATGGTCGATCGACTAAGCTTGTGAGAAGCCCATTCATCACTGATAAAGATCTTCTTCAAATCAGCCCTCTTTTTTAGAAGACTTTCTAGGGCGATGTAATTTGTTGCAAATCTTGTTGCCCCTGAACGCACAATATCTCCACTACGTAATCTTTCACTTTCAAGCAACCAACCATGACGAGATGAAGCCAGATTTTGCGTGCATTGGTAATTAATTCCGAAACGGTAGCTCTTTTAGCAATGTCTTCAAACATCAAGTCAATGCAGTGTGCTGCACATGGAGTCCAATATAAATTGTACTTCTTCATTAGCAACTTTCCCGCCTTCACAAATGTTGATCCATTGTCTGTAACAATTTGCACAACATTTGCTTCACCAACTTCCTTGATCACGTCCTTCAACAAACCGTAACATTTGTTGTCCTTTATCTTGTCTGGATGCATCAACCAACTCTCGAGAATATTGTGCCTTCTTTTCGAATATACCATGAAATTAATAAATGCTCAATTTCCTAGTCTTACCCATCCATCATATAATCGACACCCATAAGTCTTCCATTTTTCCCTTGGATGTCTACATAATCTTCCATGTCTTTATACTCCATATCCAAGTATTTGTTTTTGATTTCATATGGAGATGGTGGCTCTATCCCATGCCTACAAGTAGAATTAATGAAATTAATTATCTAGTTTTCAATTATAATATAAGTGATAATAATTTATTGAACCGAAAAGTGATTGTCACATACCACTTGTTGTGTACCAAAAAATCATGTTCTTGAAGTGGTGAGAGTCTCCGTCAGAGGCGCAACACTCATATATGAAGAATTTGCTGATTAGCCTACCATCGCTTCTTTGATTGAACCACCTTTGAAAAGATTTTAATGTTCTTTGTCTTGCCGCCAAGACTTGTATAATGATGGAGCAAGCGGTGGTGATAATCCGATTGTCTCACACTTTGAGATCTTTGCATGCACTGTTGATTAGTTCGCTATGTTGTGAAGGCTCACCTGTTGTAATATCTCAATTAGATATCGAAGTAAATTCGTTTATTTAAAAAAAATTTATTTAATTTAAACATTTACCCATTTTTCTTTTGCCTCTCATAAATCCTTCTTCTTGTTGTCGGTTCCATTCAAGATCTTGATGCACGACATGCCGCTCGAAAATCAGCTCTTTCATCAGGGGTCATATCACCCGGATATATATATACATCTTCCTCTCTTCTCCTCATCCTCATCATCATCAATTAGATGTTTATCGTCCCATCAGGTTCTCGTAGTTCAGCGAATATCTTCTATATCACCGCTTCGCTTTTCTTTATTTTTCTCGTTTAAAAGTAGTTTCATTGTTTACTTCCGGAGGCACATTTGGGCACTTTGTATTGTAGCTTGGAATCCGACGTATAGGTGATATTTAAAGCGAGTGATCCCACCACTCCGTATCATCAAACCACAGTAATTGCATATCAGACTACTTATTCCCTCCATATGTGTGCACATTTAATACGATCTCGCCTCCAATATTACTTCCACTACCATCCTATTGTTATACAATTGAAAATGAATTTATTTTTATATAAAACAAATAAATTTATTATATATATATACACAATATTAATTCAATATATAACTTACTTTTAAAAAATATTAACTAACATGAAAGACACTAATTTTATTAATATGCATACATAATATTAACTAATATATAATTTATTATACACATATATAATTCAAAGTGTAGTTATTTTTAAAGAATACAATTCACTATTTAATTGATTATATTATATAAAACCATATTATTATATATGATATTACCTTAAAGCTTAAACCAATATATATTTGTATTTTATGCAATTTATAATCTAATGTCAAATTAAAAATATATATATATATATATATATTATAGTATATTATTATAGTATATAAAACCATATTATTATATGATATTTACCTTAAAGCTTAAACTAATATATATTTGTATTTTATGCAATTTATAATCTAATGTCAAATTAAAAAAATATATATATAGTATATTTATTATAGATTTATAGTATATAAAACCATATTATTATATGATATTTACCTTGAAGCTTAAACTAATATATATTTATATTTTATGTAATTCTTATAATCTAATGTGAAATTATAAAAAAAAATCATGTATATTTATTTTAAATAATACACCACTATTACATTTATTATAGTTTATAAAACCATATTATTATATGATATTTACCTTAAAGCTTAAAAAAAAAAAAATATATTTTATATTTTATGCAAATTTATAATCTAATGTGAAATTAAAAATATATAGTATATTTATTTATAGTATATAAACCATATTATTATATGATATTTACCTTGAAGCTTAAACTAATATATATTTATATTTTATGTAATTTATAATCTGAATGTGAAATATAAAAAAAAACTAATGTATATTTATTTTGTAATACACCATCATTACATTTATTATAGTATATAAACCATATTATTATATGATATTTACCTTAAAGCTTAAAATAATATATATTTATATTTTATGCAATTAATAATCTAATGTGAAATTAAAAAAAAAAACTAATGTATATTTATTTTAAAGAATACACCACTATTAAAAATAATATATATTCATATTTTATGCAATTTATAATCTAATGTGAAATTATAAAAAAACTAATATAAACTATAGTGTATATGATATTTATCTTAGACTAATATATATTTGTATTTTATTAAATTTATAATGTAATATGAAATTATAAAACAAACTAATATATAATAACATAAATACAAAAATAAATGTAAAAGTATAACTATTAAATACACAAAACATAAATACAATAAGTAAAGAACATACTCTTATCAACACCTGGCTGAATTTGTAGCTAACCCTAAATAAAATTTCCACCTTTTGGAGATATATAACAAAGAAAAATAATTTTGAGATGAAATGAAGATTTGATGAGTAGAGAGAGTTTGTGAGAAAATAGAGTGATTTTGAGTGGTATTTATAGGATTTTTTTGGGTCAAAAAGGCAATAGAATGGTCAAAATATAATTAAGATTTAATTTAAATCGTTGGATTTAGTTTTGGTGAAAATCGACCGTTGGATCTTCTTTCTAGCCGCTGATCAATCCTCAAATGGATCAAGCTTAGATTTAATTTCTGGCCGTTGATCAAAAAATTTGACCGTTGGATCACATTTTAAATCCGGGTGAAATCTCGTAATAAGTGATCAAACCGCATTCAAATCTCGCCATCGATCGTACCAAACTAGCCGCTTGAAAAGGAGGCTTGATCCGACCGCTGATTTGCACAACAGATCTCACTAAGTTTCCGCGCCGAGCATATCGATCGATATATCGAAAATATCTAAGGATAGGCGATATTTTCTCGATATACTTCCGGGCGATATCTCCCAAAAAAATCTCAAAAAATTTTCCCACCCACGTGTCGACATTTCTCGACCGACATATTCGATATTTCACTAAATATCGCCGAGAGACGGCTTGCATTTTTCACGATTTTTCCGCAAACGACTTTCTGTAGCAAAAATCGTTTCGTTAACTCCCGATATCCGATATATCGCCGAAATATCTGCCGATATATTCGATATTTCAATCCTTCCGTCTCGCTGGGTTTTTGATTGGAGTGACACATCAATACAATCATTCGCAGTATTGTTATTTTGACCCCTATTGGTACCAATCTATCCTTAATGCGAAATAAACGGTTAACATTCATTTAAGGGCGTTCAAATCCTTTATATCAAAATACAGTACAATATGTACATTTGTATAAACAGTTCATTTTCAATAATCATGCAATTTTCATATGCAAACATTTCACAATCATTTGCCTCAAATCAATTAAAACAAATCAATATGCTTGTCTTATAAATTTAGAACAAACATTTCAAATATCAAACGAGAATCAGAAAAGATGTAACAACCAAAATAGTCGCTTGACTCCGACCGAATCTCGACTAATGCGCTTTCTCCTCATCAGCCCCTATTCAAATACAAATGACAATCACATATTAAGAGTTATCTCATTTTGGTCGTGGCTTGCCCATCTCGATACTTTTCACTGCAAATTCCATTAATAATGAGCCATAATTTTCATGCTTCCTTCAAGAAAAATTTTATCTCTACGAGTATATTTTTAGGGACCGAATCATCCTTCATTCGATCACCTAAACTCAAGCTTACAACATTTTAATGCCAAATGGTCGTACGCTTCAAATTAATCGGTTACCTACTATTATTCCCAATTTCAGGGTCTTAACTCCATAATCAGAATTGTCTTTCACTCATTCGGGGTCTACGATTATAATACTTTCTTCCAACTAATCATCCAATTTGGATCACCAAAACTCAAGTTAATGCATTTACATTCAAAATACTCGACTTGCAAAGGTGACCGATCGTTTCGCACATAGCTCTACTTTGACAAATTTCTGGGCACTTTAGGTTACACCTGTGCCACACTTCCTTCAATTCAATTATTCCCTAGAAGTCTATTTTACCCATAATTTTGAATCACTCCAATTTGGATGGAGTGAAACCCAACCATGGCCAAACACTATAACAATATCCAAACAGAAGATACAACCCGTGAGCTACCCGAGCTCACTCTTGCCCATTTGGGAGCCTTGCAGCCTACACCCGTCTCCCCGGTCCCTTCCATACATTTGTAGACCTATCTCCTATGGTTCTTTACCAATTGGAATCACTTCAATTGGATGATTATAACTTAATCTATAGCTAAAACAAGAAAAAGGGTCTTGACAAAATTTTGACAGCATTTCTTTTGAAAACCCAACATTTCCCTTTTACAAACATTACACAAAACCAATCCAACCAACAATATTCTTCAAAAATCAACCCAAAACTCATTAACAACAAAAAAACTCTTTATCCAATATCTGGGCTCTTTCCCTAACATCAAAATCACAAGATGTCTTACTCCAAATTCTTCAAATCTCCCACTTCTAAGTCGCTTGATCACAAAGGAGTGTGCTATGAAGTTAAACCCCTACCTAGAACCCTCGATCTTCAAAGCCTCAGCCTCTTCTCCCCCTTTTCTCCTCTTCTTCTCTCAAAAACAGGATTGCTCAAGAATGAGCTCCCCGTTAATTGTTACTAGTCTTTATCCTCATTTGGTATAATACTTTACTCATTTGGCGCAACGCCTACAAGTTCGCCTTCCACACCTATTCTCATTTTTTGGTCTTAAGTCACTTATTTCTCATAAGGCCTTGTTCGCCACAAAAAAATGTATCTTTTGACTTAAGTTTCCATGTGCTTTATAACCCATATTTCATTTTATTTGCACTTCAATCTCATATTTGTATCAAACATATAAATTTATTTACAATTGACCCTTAGGGTCCTCATTTTACAATTTCAAATTTGCCATTTACACTGGGTAAATATTCAATCAATTCCTCATTTAGCATTTAATATTTGTATCTGCTTTTAGCCATATAATAATTTAATCAACATTCATTTAACAATTTTAAAATACCTAAGTTATCTAATTTATACCCTAATATATAATAAAAATTAAAAAATATAGGTATTTTGGGTTATACACATCTGTAGTATGGAATGAAGCTTGATTGTAATCTTTACTTAATATGAATGAAAATTCAGAATTTTTTTTCAAGTACACTTCTCCTTAATCACACTATATATCAAGTTTGGACTTCAACATATCAACAAAATATCCCTAAAAATGGATGAAAACACTTGAAAATAAAAAACAAACTAATACCATCAACCAATTGCCTACACAAATTCACAATAAACATAAACATGACATATATTTTATGCAAAAAACAAAAAATATATTTTCATTGGTTAGGTACCTATTTGGAATAGGTGGTACTACTATAATATATTGGATGTACTATCATAATATACTTTGTATACTACCCAAGATCAGATGCACTCTCGAGCCCAAATTTCGACCCTGCGAGTCCGAACCGAAACTCGGGGACGCTCGCTGCTTTATATCTTTTAAAGTCATTAATCAAATCCCTTAGTTATCGCTTATTAAATTTTGTTTTCAAAGTGTCAAGCATCAATCCTCGACTCGACCCTACATGTCCACGAGCCCCCGTTTACTCCGACATTTTCAATCATCTCTTCAAAACATTTTGTTTATGTTATTCTATTTTAGACTTTTTACAATGTTGCAGAAGCATTTTCATTGTGGGCAAGCCCATAAAACATTTACACATTTGAAAAACTCATACCACTTACATTTAACAAAATGCATTTACAAAAATAATGATTCAGAGTTCAAACTGTTTTACAAAATGTCAATGTTCGAAAGAAATGGAGTATTTGACATGATCGTATACTACCGCAGCTCTTTCATGACTCCTCGATGCCCGATCTCGGGGGCTTGCTTCGATGTTCATCACCTCGGTACTTGCGCATTGATGAAATAATACGCCTAAGCATTTTCATGCTTAGTGGTTCCATACGCCTCTATTCCATTTTCGTTCAAGATAAAATCATGCATTTATCAAAATAATGCTCTTTATACAATATCGCTAGAATAAAAGATACTAATACAAATACACTTTGCAATACCTTATTTCGCTGGCTCAGGATTTCACATATGGTTATAGAATTCAACATCCCCATGCATTCGCTTGCGAATCACCCCGCTTTGTCATTCAAGAGCAATGTGGTTTCACATTCAGATTACCGTCTCACATATGACTATAGAATTCGACATCTGCGACATATCCAAATGGTGGAATCTCATCCCGTTTGTCATTCAAGAGGCAATGTGGATTTTTGCATTTAACAAAGATGATTCACCTTGACTAATTGACATTCAAGATGCATTCGCCTGCTGAATCCTCGCCCCGCTTGTCATCTCGCCAAGAGCAATGATCTCACATTCAAAGAATTACAGCTACCTTCATGACGACCGCTGGTGAATCCCGCCATGTCGGGTCATTCAATAATAATATGTTTCAAAATCAATTTACTTTTATGCAAGAAATTCACTAATGCCAGCTTCAAATACTGCGACACATGCATATCTTTTGGCAAAATGGGGTCATTAACAATGATTCAAATCAATATATATGTATATTTCACAAATAGAGAACGGGAACAAGTATAGAACAATACTGGAATAAAGAACAATTAGAGAACAAACAAAGAGTAAAGAACGGGTATAGAACAAACCAATTATCGATTCTGTTTCTTTCTCGATGTCAATCCTAGGTCAGGTTATCGTCTTCACCCGCACCTAGTCAAATACAATTTATTCATTCTTAGTGGTTAAGCAAATAATCGTACTAAACAAATTTCGCTTTGCAGAGGCGGCGAGGTACTGTGACGCTTTTCTGCCGTAGTTCCTATCTTATTCAATCTCTCTAATCATTTAATAAGGTTCCTATATTAATGGTAAAAGGAATTTAGGCTCAAATACACAAAACTACAAAACTGGGTCATTTTAATTCACATGTACCGGTACACCTGACTCGCACTCTACATGTTGCATTCATTGGACATGTACCGATACATGTTAGACCTCAGACTTATTACGTTGCCTCCCCGTGTGTACCGCACACCCTCGTACCTGCACGTACAGTTCTGAAAATGTCCATATTTGCTTCTTGCCACTCTTTGATACCAATTTCCTTATATAACTTCCCCATTCCTAATTCCTCAAAATCATCATGGAAATCATCCAAAACAACTCAAAATACTCAGACAGGATTTGGAACCTCATACTCACAAAAACCCTAGGTAAAACTTATGAATTCACCCAAAGACCATCAATTTTTTCTAAACATCATATAATTTCCTTGATGATTCCATGTTTATTTTCTACCATTCGGGTTTTACCCACATAACCTCAACAATTTAAGGGCTCAGGTGATCTTTCCACCAAAACCCTGTACAAAGGACATGGCCACCCTCCAAAACCAAAGCCTTAGGAAATCAAAACACACTTGATCCTAAGAGATGAAAAACATACCTTGGTTTTGGTCTTCCTCTCCTTCTCCTTCTTTCCTTCTTCCTCTTGTTTCTCTTGCTCTCTTCGTCTCTACTGTTTACAGGCAAAATTGGAGACTAAAATATGAATTTTGGTTTTACTTCCCCTCTTTTATACTTCTATACTCATATTACAATTAAAACCCTCACTCTTTTAATCTTTGCAAATCAACTTGTTTTAATTCTGGCTGTGGCCCATCTCTAATCCTTTATGACTTTTATATCCCTTATGTGAAATTTCACCTTATCCTTGTTCTAGTGCCCAAATTTCCTGCTCACTAAATTTACATTTCACAATTTGTCAATTTACCAATTTTCCCTTAAAACCTAAGTTTGGATTAAGTTAATTCATACCCGCATTATATAATAAAATTATTATAAAATTCTGCGGCATTTTTTAGCTACAAGTATTACCATAACACTTGGTTATTATTTGATCTCTTATGGATGCCTAACAAGTAGTAGTTATGCTTGGTGGTAAATTTAGAGAGAAAATGACAAATTATTATGTTGCTTTTGTTGGTCGAAAACGTTGAGTATACTATTCATGGATTAATGTCAAAGAAGGGTTTAAAAGACAAAATCTCAAGTAAAGAAAATATAAGAGACACAATTTTTGTTTTTTGTTTTTTGTATAAAATAGATGTCATGTTTATGCTTGTTGTGAATTTATGCAGGTAATTAGTTGATAGTATTAGTTTGTTTTTTTATTTTCAAGTGTTTTCATCCATTTTAAGGATGTTTTGTTGACATGTTGAAGTTCAAACTCGTATATTCAGGATTAAGAAGAAGAGAGAGAGATTATATAGAAAATTATGAATTTTCATTCATATCAAGTAAAGATTACAGTAAAGCTTTATTTCATACATAAGATGATACAATTTCAACCAAATTTTCATTTATACAATTTGGTGAAACCATTACAACATTTATCCGATTACAATTACATATATTAATGTTGTTATGACCCAAGTAATGAAACGGATGTACATAGCACTTGAACACTTTTCCATTTTTTTTTGTCTTCATGTCCGTTTAATAACGAAAAGAAAGATATTCCAGCATCAAATCCATTAGTGTTCCACCAAGTAATATAGTACCCATGATCGCATAGCTTTGTCTCTAGAAGTGTAGGCTTTGTATGACCCCCTTTGTAGAATATCACCATTCTTTGACATTCAATCCATGAATCACATACTCCATATTTTCGACCAACAAATACAACTTAATAGTTTGTTATTTTCTCTCTTAATTTATCTACAAACATAACTACTACTTGTTAGCATCCATACTGTATCAAATAATAACCAAGTGTTATGATAGTATCGGGTAGTACACTGAGTATATTATGGCAGTACACTCAATATATTATGGTAGTACTACCCATTCCAAATAGGTACCTAACCAATGGTCTAACTCATTACAACCATAAACATGTAATAAGTGTGTAATATACTTATTTGTATGGGGTCTTGGTATTTTTTTTCCATTGTGCATATTTTTTCATTATGGTAGTACTAGTAAAGGTCCCAAGATGTTAGCCAGAAGATTCAGTATGTTATTAGTGATTCAAAGATGCTATAAGAAGAATATCGAGTATGTTATGATGTTACCAATTTCAAAAACAAGGAAGCTCGTCCAGTATGTTGTACATGTGCAAGGCCTCTTCCCTCTTCAAACCTCCTCCCAGTGCGGCCATGCAAATTATAAATCACATGGTATTGTCACACTACAATATAAATTCGTGAGAAACCTTTCTTCTTTCCAGCATAAATCTCTATGATGAGGTCCAAGGAGGAAAAATTTTCTTAAAACAGAAGAAGAGGAAAAGATGTTAGGGTTTTCGGGATTACCTTTCTTACATGCGTGTTTTCAAAGGAGCCACAAGACTCGAGAATAGCCTATAATGTGGCGCTTGATCCAAGGATGAAGAAACAGTAAATTAGCATGGACAATTTTACGATGGTTCAACGGGGCCGAAGGATGAGAAGAAAAGATGTGATTGGGTGAGTGTGGTTGGACGTCGTGTCTTGATAAGGAAGAAAAAAAAGATGTGGCTGGGTGAGTGTGACTCTATGTCATGTCTTGGTGAAGAAGAAAAAGAATAGACATCATATTTTAGCTAGGAAAAAGAAGAAAAAGTTAATTTTTTTCTTGAATTTTACCTAATGAGTAGTTAGGGGTAGTATGAGGTTATTTTTGTAATCATTACTTTTTTACCCATAAAATATATTATTTTTTAAGAATGTATGAACAGTACAAATGATATTCTTGTTTTTATTTTTTTAATATTTTCCTATTGATATAGAACTAAACTTACAAATACTCAAATATTAAAAGTACAACACGTCATCATTTAGGTGGTGTTTGTTGTTTTCTCCTTTTATTTAATTTTAAAATAGAATTGAGTTAATAATATTAAATATGAAGCAATTTATTTTTAATATTTTATTTTCATTATAGTATCTTTTGAGAGGTATTTTTATTATAATTTAAAATAATAAAAAATGAAGAAAGGTATTATGTGAATTTTAATATTTAAGAATATCAAATCTTTTAGATTTTGTCTTCACTCAAAGTATATCAATGAAGTTGACGGAATGATTAATGGGTTGGGAGGACATAGAGAAAGCATTTGCATGAGAACGAAAATATAATATTATAATTTTGTAATTTCAAGTGAATAGATATAAAAGAATAAATTATAAATTAATTAAAAATAATAATATAAAATTACTTTGAGAAAAAAATTAAAAGTTTAACCGCCAATTCATTGGCACACAACCGGCGATGCCTTTTTTTCAATCGAACGCGTTGAGCGCCAGTCGCTGGCCGACTCGGGGCCGGGCTTCGCCTGTGCTTGGGAGCGTGGCACCGCCGGTCCGCGTGCTTTGATATCGCACCGCTTGTAGTCTCTCGGATGTAGCACTTCTTCGCAAAGACAAGAAAGAAGAAGGGTCGGGCGGGCTTCGCCGCGGGCCGCTCCGCCTAAGCCGGGCCACGGCAGAAAAGATAATCGCTGCAGGGCGAATGTTTTCGCACCTTTGCATCGGATGGTGGCCTCTAATATTGGTAGTATCCGCTTTCCCAGTTGGATGGTGATTAGGATTCTTTCCCATTTGACGGGATATTTCCTGCCTTTATCGGTATCGGATTTGATAAGGAATATTGAAAGAACAGTTTATTTAGAATTATCTTTCTTCCTCAATGCGGGATTCAATGGGATGGCAGGATGAGCCAAGCATGCGAATTATCTATTTTTCTCACTGCAGATTTAGCTGATTTGGCAGGATAATATGTTATCGAGGATTATTCTATTTCCCCTTATCGATGGATTTAGTTTGATTTTCGTAATGTGGCTTTCTCAATTATTCATAACTACCTTTGGCCGAGCAAACTGGTCTTACTCTTTGGGTCAAGGCCAAAGGCCCGAGTGTTTCAATGGGCGTGCTCTTCTTTGCTCGCGAGTGGGCTCGCGAGCCCATTTTTTCAAACTCCTAATAATCGCCCCTAGCCCCGCGCACGTGTGCGGGCAAGGGGCTGTAACGCTTCTCGTATCAATGCAATTTCCACGCGGTCTCGCTTTTGGCCGGGTTAGTTATGCCTTAGCCGCCATAAGGTCTTCGCGATAAAAATGATTCTTCGTTTTTCGCGCCATTTCTTCCTACCGCACTTCTTTTTGTTTCTTCCGCGATATCCTCCGCTTTGTGCGCTCCCGATCTTGGAAACTTTTTCTTCGCTTAACGAGTTCGAACTTCCCTTTTAGCCTAACCGAACCTTTCAGGCAAAGTCCTTCGCCCGAGATAGCTTCATTTTATTCTCGGGACCCGCTACCGACTCTTCTCCCAGTGTCTTCGGCGACACGAGGCGTGGTTGGGGGCTCACAAGCCTGCTTCTACACCCGCTATCACCATGGGTCCGAGTCGCCTTCTTCCCCCCTCGCTGCATCAGCCACTCTTCTGGCTTGTCGTCGGTTCTCGCGAACCGGTGGAGGCCCCGGCGCCCTCGCCTCGGGTCGATCTTCGAGATTCCAGTGCTCCTTCCCTCGGACAAGGGTAAGGGAGAGAGCAGATTAAGCATCCTGGGGGATCGAATACCTAAAACTCACTGCTCGAATGTTATCGCTGGCCTCAGCGGTTGGTCCCTTGCATGGGGCCACTTCGCTAGGCGCACGACCCCTCGGAGTCCGAGTCTGGTCCCCTGATATTTTGACCTCCTATGTGGTTTCCTACCTAAGATGGTATGGCTTCTTCGCTAGCTTCTCGTACAACTAAATCTTTTCGCCTCCGCATCCCTCATAAAAGGGGTTTTCACAGCACTGGTCGTCTGTCCTTCCTCAACTTCTCTCCTAACGTATAGGGTATTTTTGGTTGGTCTATTGGTTTTCTTTTAGGGACAGCTCAAGGTTCCCAAAATATAGCTCTGTTCCTTTATCTTTTTAGTGTGAAGGAAACCGTCGAGGGCTTCCTCTATTTTTCCAGGCGTACTGGCGCTCCCCTGGTGATTTCCGATCTTCCCTCCTCTCACAGGCTTTGGAAGCTGAACGTTACTCACAATGGGTCAGAATTGGGAGTATGACCCTCTCACAAGGACGACACCCCCGGGCGTTCCGTTGCTAGACCACCCCGAGAATCTACGTGAGGCCACTTCGTTTTTGGTATATGAGGTCATCGATATCTATAATTCTCGCATCGCCCCACGTGCCTCTCAGTGTTCGACCCGATCTCGCAGATCGAAGATAACGGGGTCATAGCTGCCAGGGCGTTATCGAGTGTCCCCGCATCCCACGCGAGCCGACCGTCGAATATTCCCGCCCATCGAGCTCGAGGTCACCGCTCTCTCGTCATTTTGAGGCCTCGCTTCTCCTTCCACTACGGGGTCTCCCATCTGCTCACCGACAAGCCCACCAAGGGAGAGCTTCGCCCTGTGGAGACGCCGTTCCTAAGTCCCGAGCTGAAACGAAACTTTGACTCCGCTGAGAAAAGACCTCATCCGACTGGGGGGGCAAGGTTCCGAAATCGGGCGCTCTCTTTCCTTCTACCCCCGTGACCGAACATCGAGGCAAGATATTGCCGCCCGACCGAGGTCCCTAAAGCTTTGAGTTCAAATTCCGCTCAGCCGTCAGAAAGGCAAAGGCTCCTCTATGAGGATTCGGGCCGAGCAGCCAGCCGTCGCCATGCCCATCACGGTTTGGAATCCTCCTGCATAGAGTGTTAAGCCACCTTCCTCGAGGTCGGACGAGTTGAGGAGGAAGGGTTTCGAAACTGGCGGGGATGGCGACTCCTTGCTTCTCAACGCCGAGCTTGCGGCTGGCGGCCTCGCTCCATCCCAAAGATTCGACCTTAAGAGAGCCCGCTCACACTGCTGGAGGAAGCTTTGGCTCTATCCCCTCCAGTGGGGCTGTTGTAGTTCCTACATCTCTGTCGTGTCCGATTTCACCCCGAGTCAAGTATCGGGTCTCTGTCGATGCTGATCTTTGTGTTGTATGTGGCAGGTGGCTACTCATTTGAAGAGTTTGGTCAAAAAAGCCAATTTAAACGAAGGTCGTGCCAAAGCTGCCCGAGTTTACAAGGTGAGGGTGGCTTCCCTTTCTTCTGAGTGGACGGAGTTGCAGGATCGAGTGCGCCAGATGACTCCAGAGGCAGCTGCTTAAGTCTGATGCATACTCAAGGCTTCAGCCCTGCCGAGGGTAGAGAAGATGAGGGCCCGAACAGCTTTGAGAGCCGCCAAGGCGAGCCGAGGTTTCGGATGAGCTGAAACGCACAAAATGACTTGCTAGAGCTGTGGACTCCGGCCGTAGTCTCACGAATGAAGCCCCGATGGTTAGGATGAAGCCTTTACATCCTGTAGCGAGCCGCGAGAGTTTAGCCAGAAGCAGCTACGTGGCGGCCAAAGATGAACTACGCGGTCAAAGCTATTGATCTAGGCTCGCTCGTGAGGCTTCCGAGAGGTCGCAGAAACTCGCGTAACCCTCAACAGGAGTGCCGTGGTCAGGTGGGGACCTTCACCAACAGCAACTCTTGTTGCTCGCCAGATGAAGTTATAGGAAGATCGAGGATGAGGCCCCACTCAATGGGCTCTAGGTGGTCACTTCTTTCGAGGAAAGTCGCTATTGCCTACCCATCCCGACTCTCAACCTTGACATCCCTACCGACGAGGAGGCCGAGGAGCCCTCTCATCGACCATTCCGAGAATTGACACCCCGCCGAGGCCCACTCCCTTCTCCCTCCCGTCCTCCTTCCTCATGTCCGATCTCCCGAGCATCTTTGCTTGCCCCGCCGATTTTATTTTATTTATTTTTGATACCTGTGGCCCAGATCCCATGTACCTTTTTTCCTTAATAAATGTTTTTTTTTTTTTTTTTTTTTTCTTTACGTGCTGCATAGGCCCCGAATTAATTTCTTGTTGCATAGCTTGAGTTGAAGCGTCACGAGTTGAGCAACTTCGAGTTGTATGGTTTGGGTTAAGCGGTTGAGCCCTCTAGCGAGGCTGCCCAGGGCTCCGGCGGCGAGGCCCCATGGGAATTTGAATAACTGGTTGAGCAGACTCTTAGAATTTAGTGTCTGTGCAAAGTAGTTAATTTCGTCAGTTTCTTGAAATTTCCGGCCTGAGCCTTGTGGTGAATCTTTGAGTGATATGATTCTTAGGGTGTATGGCTGAGAGTAGTTGAACTCGTCAGATTAATTGTTAGACTCCGGGGCGGGCCTTGTGGGAATTTGAATAGCTGGTGATCGACTCTTAAGTACATAGCTGTGCGAGTAGTCTGGCTCGTCAATGTTTAGGCTCGGGCGTTGAGCCTTGTGGGGCTGAATAACTGAGGCGGTTGACTCTTACCGTGCATGGCTGTGTAGATGGTCGAGCTCGTCAAAAGGCGAGTTCTTTGGGCTCCGGCGTTGAGGCCTTGTGGGCCGATAGCTGGCCCGATCCCGATCCTTAAGTGCGGCTGTGCGGAGTAGTCGAGCTAGTCAAGCGAGATTTCTTCAGGGCTCCACAGCGTTGAGGCCTTGTAGAATTTGAATAGCTTGGTGATATGACTCTTAAGTGCATGGCTGACGAGTGGTCAGGCTCGTCACACTAAATTTCTTCCGGGCTCCGGCCCCGAGGCCTTAATGGGCTTAATAACTGGTGATCGACTTTTAGGTGCATGGCTTGTCTTGAGGAGTGGTCGGGCTCGCCCGGTAATTTCTTTGGGCCTCAGCGCGGGAGCCTTGTGAGGCTGAATAACTGGCGTCGGCTGCTTAAAGTGCATGGCTGACGAGTAGTCGAGCTCATCAAGCCCATTTCTTCAGACTCCAGAGGCGAGGCCTTAATGAATTTGAATAACTGGTGATCTGACTCTTAGTTGCGTGAAGATGCAGTAGAGTGAGTCGAGCTCGTCAAAGTAATTTTGCTGGGCTCAGACATTGAACTTAATGATTTGGACAAGCGAGGTGATATGACTCTTAAGTACATGGCTGTGCGAGTCGTCGAACTCGTCAAAGCGAAATTTCTTTGGGCTCCGGTATTAGTCCTTATTAAATTTGAATAACTTGGTGATCGACTCTTAAGAATTTGCATGGCACGAGCGGAGTAGTCGAACTCGTCAAAGCGAAATTCTTGGGCTTGGTATTTGAGGCCTTGTGGGCTGAATAGCTGGTGATATGACTCTTAAGTGCATGGCACGTGCGGAGTAGTCGAGGAAGCTGCGAATAAATTTGCGCGGGCTCGGTAGCCCCGGTATAAATTTGAATAACTGGTGATATGACTCTTAGGTTGCATGGCATGTCACATGGTAGTCGACTCGTCAGTGAATTTCTTGGAGCCCGAGCCCCGAGACCTTGTGGAATTTGAATAAACTGGTGATCGACTCTTAAATTTGCATGGCTGGCCCGGAGTGTCAGGCTAAGTCAAGCCCATTTCTTGTGCAGACTCCGGTAGTGCTGAGGCCTTGTGGGTTGAATAAGCTTGGTGATCGACTCTTAATTTGCGTAGCTGTGCGGAGTAGTCGAGCTCGTCGAAGCTAGGCTGGCCCAGACTCACAGGTCTTTGAGGCCTAATAATTTAGATCTTTGAGTTGATATATCTTAAATTTGCATAGCTGTCTGGAGTAAGTCGAGACTCACATCAATTGTAATTTCTTTGGGCTCCGTGGCCCAGCCTTGTGGGATTTGAATAACTGGTGAGATGACTCTTAGTCTGCATGGCACGGCCAGTGTTAGGCTCGTCAAGGCCCGAGCTCTTGGGCTCAGGAATTGTTTGAGGCCCATGTGGAATTTGAATAGCTGAGATTTGGTTGACTCTTAAGAATTTGCATGGCGGCCAGTCGTCGAGCTCGTCAGGCGAGAACAGCTGCGTGCAGCCAGTTCGACTTCTAATCTCTTGGAAGATGCGGCGTCTTTGTCTTGCGATTCATGGAGGGTGGAAGCGATTTATAGCGTTTCCGGTCACGCTAACCTTCTTATAAATGGCAGCTCCATTGCTATGGAACCCATACTTTGGAGATTCAGCCCTTCCAAGTGTGTAACTCGAATCTGCGCGAAATGAAGCTTCGAGGCTTGATCGTCTTCGCCGGGGATCCGCCTGAAGATTTTGGTTCAGTTTTGTTGGACCTTTGCTTGTGGGGGTTATGTTTTTCCTTAGTCTCCCCTTTATGGGAGTTATGTTATTCCCTAGCTTCGTGCTATGGAATGCGTTCGGAGAGGGCGGTACATTTATTATGCCGCTTTCTCTATTTTCTATTCTTCTTTCTCTTCCTCTCCTTTCTTCTCTTTCTCCTTCTCTTTCATTCTCTCTTTCTCCCTTTCTTCTTTTCTTCCACATCTCATTCTCCATTTTTCCTTTCCTTTCGCACAAACTCTTTCCATCCCTTTTTTCTTCTTCTCCTCTTTTCCACCTCTCTGTTCTTCTTCTCCTCTTTTCCACCTCTCTGTTCTTCTTCTCTTTATTTTCATCTCGTTTTCCTTTCCTCTTTCCTTCTTGAGGTTTTTTTTTTTGAGGCAAGCATGCGTAATGCTTCCGAGGAGTGTAATAGATGACACTACTGATTGTATTTGAATGTAATTTGATTGGAATAACAAGAGACATTTCCTTTTTTGATCATGAACTTTCACATTCTGTTGTATGTAATTTTTCTGAGCATTCTATGTCTGAGGTGTTTGAGACGTCTAATAAAATAATAATACGCGCTTCCAGTCGTCATCGAAGGGGTGATAATGCTTCATTTAAGATTGATTACAAACCGAGGTTTCTTGATAAAAGCGCTTAAGGTGTTCGGCATTCCAAGCATGATGTAAGAATTTTCCCTCCTGCATGCAGGGCTCGTAATTGCGGATCACGATGACCGCGGGATATGATGTCGGGGCCTTCCCAGTTGGGGCCTAGTTTTCCATGCACTGGATTCTTCCTTGTTGGCAGGAGCTTTTTCAAGACTAGGTCACCTGACATGTAGCTCTTGGGTTTGACTTTTTGGTTATAATACCTCGCCGTCTTCTTTTGGTAATCTTAGTGTATGTAGGACCTGCTCACGCTTTTCATCTAGAGTCCAAATTTAGGCGGAGGGACCTCGTCATTATGTTCAGTATTTACCATTTCGATCCTTGGGACTTCCCAACCCGACCTCGATGAGAGTACGCTTGAACAGAATTTAGGGAGAATGGGGTTTCCTAGGTTGTTGACTTGCGCGTAGTCCTATAGGCCCATAACACCTCGGGGAGGTTTTCTACCCATTTGCCTTTAAGATCTTCCAATTTGGTCTTCAATGCGGCCTTAAGGGTTTTGATGGTGACTTCTGCCTGACCATTAGACTGCGGATGTGCTGGGGACGAGTAATAATTCTTAATTCCGAGCTCGGCACAAAAATCCCTGAACTTGGCGTTGTCAAATTGCTTTCCATTATCGATACCGGGCTCTTGGGATACGAACACATATTATGGCTCGCCACACAAAATTGCGTGTATTTTGTTATTCTGTGATTGTCTTTGAGTTCGGCCTCGGCCACTTGGTGAAGTAATCTGCCGTGATGATGAATGCGCGTTTGCCTTCCCAATGGGCAAAGGTCCCAGAATGTCCAAACCCTACTATTGGAAAGGCCAGGGGCTTGTGATTGATGTCAAGGGCTCAGATGGGAGGCGAGAGATCTTGGCATGCTCCTGGAAAATCTTGCATCTTCTGACTAGGTCGGTTATTGTCTCACAGTATCATTGACGGTACTATCTTGTCTTAAGGCCTTCCTGCTAATGCCCGAGAACTCCAGATATGATTTATATACACCTTCATGTAACCCTTGCACACATAGTGAGTGTCTTTTCTACTTGATGCATAAGGATGGGTGTGAAGAAACCTAAACGTAAAGGCTTCCCTTATGATTAGTGAATGCTGACCTAGTCCCTAATTTTAAGATGCCTCTTTTAGTTACCGTCGGTGAGCGTCCGTCTATTATGTAATCCCAAATGGGGTCCATCCAACTCGACTCAGACCCGATTGGGGAAACTTCCACACCATAAAGATTTATAGAAGGCTCTGTAAGGTATTCGACAGGCGTTGACCTGCTGAGGTCTTGTGAGGATATCATTTGGTTTTGCGAGCATCGGCTCGAGTTCTACGTTACGAGGATATGTCGACCTGGACCAGCCACGAACTTTTCATTAAATCCGTTACCCTTTTGAGGTATAGGATCATTATTTCACTTTTAGCCTCGTAGGTATCTTCCTGTTGTCTTACTACCAGGTAGGGTCGTTTGTAGACCTGAAGTTTGGTCAATTTCAGTGAATGGCGGAGTTGAAGCACATATGATGGCCTCATACTCGGCCTCATTGTTCTAGAGCTTGGAATTGAATCTGGCCCGCGTATTCGATATATATTCATGCAAGAGTCGGGATTAGGCGGCTCGCTTCCTTGTGCGTTTGTGGCCCCATCTACTGAGAGTTTCTAGATAGGGAGGTCAGTCGGCGTTTGAGTGTTCTTGGTAGGCTTTGCTGAGGTGAATTCCATGACGAAGTTTGCTAAGACTTACCCTTTTATTGCAGTTTTCGGCTTATATCTGATGTCGAGCTTGCTCAGCTCTATGGCCCACTTCATCAGCTTTCCTACGAGGTCAGCATGTAACACTTGTAAGTGGATATTACATTGGAACTTCTATGGTATGAGCACAGTAAGGGGCGAACCTACATTTTGTGGTTACTAATGCCAAGATTAATTTTTCCATCCTTGGATATCTCTCCTCCTTTCCTCTCGGGAGCTCATTGCAATAATGGCGGGTCTTTTCGGTCTTTATCCACCCCGACGAGGATAATTATTTGGTCGAAATCTGAAACATCAGTATAGAGTGAGGTTCCCACCGGTGGGGCTTACCGAGAATGGGGGAGGCTGAAATATGTCTTGATGCGGAGAATGCTTCGCCGCCGTATCCATTGAAAGGCCTTCTTTAAAACTTGGAAGAAGAGCCGGCATTTATCACTAGCCACTGGATCTGAATGCGACTTAAGCGACCCAATCCTTCTGTCGGGCCCGGACCTCCTTTATGGCCGATGGTGATGGCATGTCGAGGCACAACCTTTATTTTGTGCAGTTTGCCTGATTCCTTGGTTGTTGACTATGAAACCTAGGAATTTTCCGGCTGATACTCTGAAGGCACACTTGGCTGGATTCAGTTTCATGTTGTACTTTCTCAAGATCTGGAACGCCTCGGACGGATAGGCTATGTGGAGTGCTGATGATGGACTTCTGACATATCGTTTATGTATACCTCCATGGTCGTTTGTTTGCTTACGGAACATCCACATTTTACGACCTCGATAATTAGCTCTGCGTTCTTGAGCCCAAGGATCACCGCGATGTGATAGGTTCCACGCCTGTGGCCAGAGCGAGGTCTTTTCTTGATCCATCTGGATCATGCGATAGATTGGCAAGCGGGAGAAAGCATCCATAAAGTGAGGAGTTCATGGCGGCGAGTGGCATCTGATGAGGTCGATTCGGCAAGAAGCATCTTTTGGACATCTCTGTTGGCGTCGGTGAAGTCGATGCCAGTCGCCACTTGCGGATTCTCTTTTTTGACAAGAATGCGGCGTTGTGACCATTCAGGATATTCCACCTCTCTAATTGCTCCTGCCTGGAGGAGTTTGCCGACCTCCTCGTTGATCGCTTTTTGCCTTTCTGGCGCGAAGCTCCTCCTCTTTTGCTTGACTGGCTTGAAGGATGGGCGCGTTCCTTTATGGTGATTGCGTGGGGTCAATTCCTCCCATGTCTGCCTACTTCCACACGAAGACGCCTTTGTTCTGTCTCAAAAAATGGGTGAGAGGACTTTTGAGGTCCTCTACTAGCTTGGAGCCGATGTAGGCGAGGTGTTCAGGGTTGTCATCCAACGGTATAGGTTCAAGCTCTTCTGAGGGCTCAGGTCGGGTGAGAGCACCTCGTCGTTGTCGAGCTAGTGGGGTATATGTTATATCTACCGTTTTGCTTCATGGACGCTGGTGGCATTCCTGACCCCGCACATTGGTCTCCTCAGACCATTCCTACTCCATTACGGTAGGAAACTTGATTATCATGTGGTAAGCGGAGGGTACTTTTATTGCATTGAGAGAGATCGCCAACAACATATTATATAGGCGAGATGGGCGTGCACAACGGGGAACCTCATTTGTCGTCGTTGCCTAGCATGGGGGATCACCCAAGGTGAGCACTAGTTGTATTGAGTCCAAGGGCAATACTTTTTCTCCGGAGAATCCTCGCAAATGGATGCTGACAGGTTCTAGTCTCTCCCTTCCAATGCCCATCTTATCGAAGGCCGAGGCGAAGATGATGTCAGCTGAATTCCCGTTGTCAACTAGGACTCGATGGACGTTTGTTGGCCTGGCTGCTCAGATTACCAGGGAGTGCGTCATGGGGTCGCGGCATCCCTCGGTCTGAGTCGGAGAATGTATGGATGTGTCAGGCCCGAGGCGAGTTTGGACACCGCTTGTACTTCAGCTATTTCTCGACTTGATGCTGCGAATGGGCCTTCAGTGAAATTTGGATTCCACTCCTCACGTAAATCCTCCGAGATCATGGATTTCCTAAAAATTTTGTTGGTGCTGAGTTGTTGTCTACCGAGGTGGTGGCGGTGGTGCGTGAGCTGAGCACAGTTAGGCGGTCCGAGGTTGATTTTCGGTATGAGCGTCGGGATACCACGCACGTGATAAGTACTCACATTTCCTTCTGTTTGTGTCACGATCATCGTGCGGTGCCCATAGTCCACTATGGAACTTCGCAATACTGTGTTGTCTCTTATGGCGAGGTGAGCTTCATTGGTCGGCCACCTTAGGAGCTATTCGTTTTGCACTTGAGCGGGACTGTGTGATCTTTTGTTTGTGGGGGTGAATGTCGGGTGAATAACGTTGTTGTCTCTCGAGTTGAGGTGGACCCAGACGATCTCTAAGGCTTCCACGCCTTTTCGGGGACCGTTCTCCCTCTTTCTTTGGAGACCTATCCCGGCCGCTTTGTCTTTTGGGCTCGGGTCCGCGTCGAGCATGCGTCAGCTTTTTTTTTCTTTATGGGTGGAGGAACTCCCTTTCTTGGATATGAGGGCTTCTTCACCATTAATGTACTTCTCCGCTTTTACGAGCACCTCAACCATGCTTGGCAGGGATTTTTAGGATGGAAAACATCAAGTCTTCATTTGCACCCTAACCCCGACAATGAATCGGTGATCGCTAACTTCTCGTCGAATTTATATCACAGCCGGAGACTTCTGCGTTGAACCTTTGAACATAGGACCTCAGGCTCTCCTACGAGCTTTACTTGATGGTCAATAGATGGTAACTTGGCTTTCTATACGTTCTGGCTCCAATGAAGTAGGAGACGAACGCAATGGATAGCTCTCTGAATGAGGAGATTGATGAAGGCGGAAGCCTGTTAAACCAGGCCAAGGCTGGGCCTTTTGATGTGATAAGCTGAAGCTACTGCATCCTGAGGTCTTGATACCAGTACAGCTCATTTGGTTTTTTATAAGTGTTGAGATGATCGACTGGATCTCTGACACCATCGAATGCTTCCACTTGTGGCACCCTGAATTTTGCTGGAATAGGGAAGTGAAGAGCCTCGGCCGTGAAGGGTGACTCGGTCTGTTGTACCAAGGTGTCCATAGTGTCAGGAGCGCGTCCTCTTACAACCTCCTTCACCGCGGTGAGCTCTTCTTGGAGCTCTTGAACCTGTATACATGATTGCTCTCCTGCTCCTTGCTAAGGGTGACGTGGTTCTTTGTTCCCGACATGCCCCCCAAGTGTTGCTTCGTTGCCCTCTTCTCTAGGAGCTAAGTGTGGTCCATGCTCACCCAGCTCAATTTGAATTTCCTAACACATTTCGGCTCCTTGGGAGTCTTGGGAATGTGTTTCCACTTCATGAGGGTGAGGTTGCGGCCTTCACGGGTTTCTCGCGCCTCCACGGGCGTTACATCTTTGCACAGTGGTGTCTGAACTCCCTATCAGGCGTTGGTTGGTGAGGCGGAGCGCCTCCACCTCGTCCGTGTTGACACATGTCGCTTCCTAGCAGCCGGTCTGTCCCGTCACTGGCGGGTTCTGCGTCAGCAGTGGATTAGCGTTGCTCTTGCTTGTGTTCCGGGTTGATATCGTCGATGGCGGAGATCAGTCTTTATTTGTAAAAGACTATCGTTCCCACAGACGGCACCATTGATGATGCCTTTCAGCGGTTGGGACGGAGTTTGGGGGTCGTAGAGTGAATTGCAAAAATTTCTTCTTCCGAAGATTTTGGTGCGGGCTTTGGATGTGCTGCCGTGGTGCAACGGAGCTCACTTGGATTGGTTTGCAGGCTCTGGATATCGCACCGCTGGCTTGTAGTCTCTGGATGTGGCACTTCTCTGCAAAGACAAGAAAGAAGAAGGGTCGGCGGGGCTTCGCCGGAGTAAGCCACTCAGATGCTAAGTTAGTTCCTATTGAGGAAAAGATGAAATTTGCTTAAGAGGCGAATGTTTTGCGTACCTTTCTTGATGGGGTGGCACAGTATTTATAGGTATATGTTTCGGGTTGGATGGTGATTAAGTTCTTTCCCATTGGACGGGATATTTCACACTTTATCGGTGTCAGTTTGATAAGGAATATTGAAAGAATAGTTTATTTAAATTATCTTTCTTACGCCGTTGGTGGGATCAGAACGTCTATGAAGATGTTGTTATATCGTAATTATCTTCTTTGGCTTCTTGGTGAGATTTAGTTGGATTTGCGGGATAATATGTTATTGATGATTATTATTCACTTGCTCGATGAGATTTAGTTTGATTTGCGGAATGTGAGACACCGATTATCCATGCTTAAACATTTGGGCGAGCAAAATGGGTCTTAATTTTGGGCTAGCGTCAAAGGCCTGAGTGTTTCCGATAAGGCGTCTGCTGGGTTTGACGAGAGTGGGCGCATGAGCGGGTTTTGAAACCTTTTATCGACAAGTATTTTTTGGTAATTGATTAAAACTTAAAAGACTTTTTGAAAATCTAAATTTTGAAATTTGCTTGTTTTATAAAAACTAATATATTGATTTAAGAGATAACATAAATACATAAAATGGAAATAGACATTTTTATCCAAAATGGAATGTTTTTAGAAAAATATATGAAAAATGTTAGATTAACAAATTTAAGTTTATGAGTTTAAAAAAACAAATTTAAGGTTATTTGATAGATTTACACTAAATATTTCTTTTATTTCTTTCAAAATTCGAAATTGCACTAACAAGTTTTTTTTTTTTAAGAGATAAAAAGTTATTAGAGGTTTAAAATCCACTAACAAATTTTGAAAAAAAAAAAGAAAAGAAGACATTAATCTAAATAGAAAAATAACGGACCTCCATGATTTTCGACCGTTAAAATATAAAAGCCTATTATCTCTCGTACGCTCACGCGATGCGCACATAAATTTTGGAACATACCCAAATTATCCCCCATCTTCTAATTAATACCCGACCCAAGTCAAGATTGGACGCTACGCTACAACAGTACAACGGTTTTCCATGAGAGCCTCACGAGTCAGTCATTCCAAAAAGGAACATGCTTTAGAATATTCCCCGTATTCCTGTGCTGCGATTTCTCCGGTTTCTAAAATTTTCTCTCCCCCAACCCAACAGATAAATCTCCCCGCAATCGTCCTCATCATCATCATCATCGTCTGGTATTAACCACCGACCCGACAAGTCCCGTCATTGCTGTTCCCATCCACCGCTTTATACCTTTCTTCTTCAGAGCTATCTAAAATCATGTGTGCTCAAGCTTCGCCCTCCGAACAGGAGCAACTCATTGAGAAACTCGAAATCTTCAAGATCCGTGGGAGAGATAAACGGGGTCGGAAGATCCTTCGCATTATCGGAAAATACTTTCCCTGTGAGATCTCTCTCCCTTTCTCTGTACATGTCTGTGAATTGAGATTGTGGTTTCTTTTTTGTTAATTTGTTTTATGTTTGATTTGATGATCAGCGCGGAATCTGAGTGTTGATGTCGTGAAGAAATATTTGGAGGACAGAATTTTCCCTAAATTAGGGAAAAAACAGTTCTCCGTGCTTTACGTGCACACCGATGTGGAGAGGAGCGAGAATTTTCCCGGAATATCGGCTCTCCGATCCATCTACGAGGCTATTCCGGTGAACGTGAAGGAGAATCTGGAGGCTGTTTATTTCGTTCACCCTGGCCTACAATCTAGGCTCTTCTTGGCGACCTTTGGTCGCCTTCTCTTCGGCGGAGGGTAAAGATTCTCTTCTTTTCTTTCTCTCTCTCTCTCGTTTTTTTTTCTAAATCTTTTGGTTGCTGATTTTGCTCGAAGAAATGAAATGGAAATCTGATGGGCAAAGGGTGTTTTCAGGCTGTACGGGAAGCTGAGGTACGTGAACAGACTTGGCCTGCTGTGGGAACACGTGAGGAGAAACGAGATCGAGATCCCTGATTTCGTGTACGATCATGATGAAGAGCTGGAGTACCGTCCGATGATGGACTATGGATTGGAGAGCGACCATCCAAGGGTGTACGGTGCACCACCACTGGATTCTCCCGTCGTCTCTATGTATTCTATGAGATGCATCTCGTAGAGCTTCACTCACCCGCTCCACCTTTCTCGCTTTTCACTGGAGTACTCCGGGGTCCTACCAAATTGTAATCATTGTAAAGTAAACCCGCCCTCCTCTCGCCTCAGAAACCAGTGGGTTCTGTAGTGCTATAGCTTTTTCCTTTTTCCTTTTTTTTTTTTTTTAATTTTCCTTTCTATGGCCTGTAAAGAGGAAGATAAATTTTGGTTTCATTCGCCTTTCTTTCATACCTTGTTTCTTTCATTAATTATGAGATGTAGATGTAGATGTAGACGTAGATATAATATTAATAAGACTGATGGATATGTATAGTGCTGGTAAAAGACACGATTCCTCCCATTTTTGGATTAATTATAATTTAGGAACAAAATATAAATAATTACGAATATATTAATACTTGGATTTTACGGATATATCGAAAATATTGATAAATATCGGTGAATGTTTTGACAAAGTTATCGATAAAACGAAAATTAATAAAATTACTTTGAATTCATGAAAATCTTTTGTTGAATTACAAAAGATATAAATAGCGAATATCTGACTTATTAAAAATAATATTCATTATAATTTATCGAAAAATTCGTTATAATATTCATTTAAAACCAAAGTAAGCCCAATATGATTAATTTATATTATTTGATGAAATTGTCTAAATCGTTATGTTAAATGGAGTTTGGATGTGTATGGATGAGTTTGTAAAGAAATTATATGATTTTAGAGATATTTATAGATTTTTTTGGAGTCAAAATAGTCATTGAATTGTCAAAAAATATTATGATTTAATTATAACCGTTGGATTTGATTTACATTGAAATATCGGGAATTTCCGATATTTCGTCGATATTTTTATTTTTTTTCCGATTTTTTGGTCAATCGACTATTGGTTGGTAATATCGTTACGGGGTTCACTGATAACCGATATTTCGATCGAAAAAATCAAAATTTTGTTCCTTGATTATAATTATGCTTCGATTGAAAACGTTTCAACCCATTGATTGGATACCCCGAATTTGATCCGAATAATAACATGTGATCATGATATAAATAGTTATTTTTCTACGAGCCCTAAACTTTATCTGCTTTTCACTTTTTCTCCTCTTTCCCTATTCTCTCTCTATTGGATCATCTTTTCTTCGTTTCTTCTCCATGGGTTGCTCTGTCTAGTTTTTCACCTAACCATTCTAATCTATTTGACAAAGTTTCAAGTTTCAAACGAATCCTATGTTTTTTTTTTTCAAACTCTAAAAGTTCTCCCTTTTTAGAGTATTCCTATTTTTCATCCCCATGAATGTCATTGATGCTTTGGTTATGTCTTACCAGCTAATGAAATTAGAAGGACCGTGGCCAAGGAAGTTTATAGGCGCTTGTTTAGTAGGTAGAAAATTTTGTTTCTGCATTCGAATTTTTCGAAAGCGAGGAAAGCGCGTTTGATTCACGAGAATAAGGCGAAAGCAATTTTGAAAATAAGAAAATGAATGCGGCTATTTTCAGCATTTATATATGAATCGGAAAACGGAGTAAAAATTTGTTTCCTTGTTTAATTAAATTCAATGAATTCGATGGAATGGGGTTGAAAATGGCTATTTTAATGAAGATTCGAATCTGGCGTATTTTAAATGGCCAAGATTAGAAAGCGTTGAAAATTTTCGTGATACGAATTTTTGGATAGAGTTGAAAATTTTAAGTAATTTAAGCGGTACAAGTGACTTTCGTTTTTAGGTTTTTCATTTTCATTAAATCATTTTTTTGTTGTCATGTTTGATATTCTTGTGACAATGGATGTAATCAAATCTCATCATTTTGTAGTCATATATTTCTAATATTTGGTCTTTACACTTTTTTTATTTTAGCAGCAAAATCTTATTAAAAATAAATTCAAAGCTTGATTTTGTAAAAGTAACAAATTAGATGTTAAAAGGTATGCTTTTAGTTTTGAATGAGAATAATGTTTTTAATTTTTTAATAATCTTGGTTGAATTAATAATCGGGTTTATATGGATCTAATCGTGGTACTTGAATAATAATTTGAATTTCTATTTTATAACACAAAAATTATATCATGTATGAGTTGATCAAAGTTGACCAATACTCAATAGATTGACACCAACATTACCCATAACACGAATTACCATCCCCAGTCATATGACGTGGGAGTGATAGAGATTACTTTATTAGCCAAGAAAAATGGTTACTAACTAATAAAGTTCAAGATAAGGTATGTGATTGACATGGACAGCACATGAACAATGATCACACGATTTGAGAGGCCAGTTTTGTAATTTGAAAAGTGGGGATGATGCATGGAAACTGGATTTATTGAAATGGCGGTAAACTTCATAGATTCATTAGATAGTTTAATTTGGATATGCCTAGGGCCCAGCACCCTGAATTTGTGGTTAAAGAAAAGGGGAAACTTGTGATGAGAAGATGACATAAGTAATACAAAATATATCATTCCATGTATCACCTAAGATGGTACCATATTGAATTATGAATTATGTATTTTGTATTTTTTATGTTATTTTTATAATTATATTTAAATGGCTAAATCAAGACGAAGAAACATAAGTTTCCCAAAAGACGGACTTCTTGTTAAGACATTGCTTAAGTATTATTATATCTTGAACATTATTATTTTCTATGAAATGATATTAAATTATGTATTTTATATTTTTTTATGTTATTTTTATAATTATTTCTAAATCAATATGAAGAAACACGAGTCTCCGAAAAGACAAGCATCTTTTTTAATGGACATTCTCAAATCAATATAAAGAAACACGGGCTTATTTTTTAATGGATATTCTCAACTAAATCAATATGAAGAAACACAAGTTTCCCAAAAAAGGGACTTCTTTTTTTATAGATATTCTCAATTGATTGAATAATAAGGGTTTCAACCTTAATACCTTACAACTTCATAAAAAGAAACTGTATTATATTTATTTAAATAGATCTTTCAACTAAAATTAATCTTATTTAACGTATTAAAATGATATGAAACTTAGCCTAATCAAAAGTAATTATAATACAATTTAAGTAATTATTAGGATTTAAAATTTGATTTCAATTAATTTTTATACAAAAATTTAGTCATAATACACCATCACGCAACACCATTTTTAAGTAATGAGGACAAGAATCACGTTTTCCGTGATGAGAAGAGGAGGTTCTTATAGAACATGTTGACACTAAAAATAATTTTTGGCCTAAATGGTTGTGGAATGAGTCGAATAAATGCTCTCAGCCTGGCTTAGTACGGCGCATCCGATAAAGTCCAACTCAATAAGATGTCAATCCAAGGTTTATTTCTGAAACTGTGGTTATTTAAACTACATGGAATTTTAAAATTGAAGGAAATGGTCGAATGACTATCACGAAAGTAAAAGTGGAAGAAAGACATGTAGAAAAACAATTATGCAGAGAGGTTGAAGATCTAGTAAGCCAAGATAGTGGAAAAACTCAAGGACACGTGTAAAGGTGAGATAAAAGGACTATAGGACATGAAGAAGTTATAAAAAGAGTATTTCCCAAGCAAACAGTGGGGAAGAGCAGTTTCTCTAGGGAGGAGTTAACTGAAGCAGTTAGCCTTAGTGGGAGAGTGAGACGACAGTTGAGGAAAAATGTGAAAAAGGGAACGTGGGTAGTCACCTAAACCTCTATAAAAGGGAATCAAAGCATCAGAGCAAGGGATTGATGATTGAACACTCATAGACCGATGATTGACCACTTAATACCGAGCAAGAGCATTTCAACATTTCTCTTATTTTTCTACAAGATCAACAACCGTCTTTTCCAGATTCATAACTTAGTTCTATATGTTTTTCTTTCCAAGCATTTTGTTACTTCAAAGCTTTCTTGCTTCAGCATTTAATTTTCAATCAAATTCTATAATAAAATCTGCTATATTTCAAGCTAGTTCGTTAAATTTCCTTTAAGCTTTCAATTTAGTATATGAAATCTAATTTTCAAACCTTTTCATTACTTTTTTTTTTTTTTTTTAAATCTAGATTGTCAAGGGAACTAGGGGGATCAGTTTTCTTGGCAGTTAGATTTGGCGTAGTTTCGAGTTTGAAGCCACTATAATTTCTTGGCATGCCCGCACATTCACCAATTTCCATGCTTTTTGTATGTTCTAGTGAATTCCACTAAAAAATCCACCAAAAATATTTTTTGTACGCCTGGTACGACATATCTTTGTGAAACATCGCTCGGTGGGACCCGATTTTTGCTGAAGAATGCATCGCTCGGTGGGACCCGATTTTTGCTAAAGAATGAGTAAGACAATTGTAGAGTCTCTAGACTCAGGATCTGATGCGGTAGAAGCAGCATAGGAAGGAAGAGTTATAACCTTTGTGATACAGATAGAACACTCGATAAATTCTCTAGTATAACAGTAGGGGAATCCATCCAACAACCTCATTGAATAAGTGAAAGGAAGGGGTGCAGGTAATGTGGATGTGCCTATTCTTTTCCCTAATAATTCTAACGAATTTCAGGCTCTCATGCAAACAATAAAGAGCGAACGAGTGATCATGACTGCGTTTATGGAAGAAATGAAGCAGCAATCTCAATCCAACTTAAAGAACCTTAGAGAAATGGGGCAATCAAGGCAAGAAGTTTCTTCTAAGCCTGAAAGACAGACAATTTTCCTAACGAACTCGAGGGTGGCATATGTGAACCTATGAGAGCGGTAGATTTCATCCCACTCGCCTATGCGAGGCGGAGGCATTACCTTTTCTCCCCATGGAGAGGGAGGGACGGTGCTACAGAGGCATTAGCGAAGAGACTTAGTACAAGTGAAACTGCTTAACCCCTTAGAGGATTTTGTAGGACTAATCCACTTACATAGCTTGGGCATATGAAGGTTACACTACATTTCAGTAGGCCCAGGCATCATGCGACCTTTATGTAATTGAATGGCAACAAGGGATGACAAGTTGATAAAGTTCCTTGACCTTTTAGAAGCGGCGGACTTAGTACCCAGTTTGGGAGCAATCAAGAGGCAGTGCATGAGTTATATGGGCCAGCCCTTAAACAAATTGACCGTGCGGAGTTCTACAAACCTTATCTAGAAACGATAGATAAGGAGAACTCCTACCCAAGGGGATAAGTGATCCCTGATTTCTCCTTGTTCTTTGGAGAAGATGGTCAATCCACCTTGGAGCATGTTACTAAATTCATTGTGCAATGTGGGGGATTGGCTAAGTATGAGAATTTCTATTATTTCAAGTTTAGACTGTTTCCTAACTCTTTGATAGGGGCAGTATTCACTTGGTATATAACATTGTCAAGGAACTTCATTCGAAGTTGGCAGGAAATGGAAAAGAGGTTCTATACTCAGTTCTTTAAGGCTAAGCTAGAAGTGTGCATTGTAGAACTATTCAGAGTGACTCAAAGAAATGGGGAAACTGTTGATTTGTTCACTCCTGGTTTAAGAAGATGAGAAACAGATGCAAGATCCATCTTCCAAAGACAAAGTACGTGAAAAATGGCCCAAAGAGATTTAAACATTGAGTTGAGGAAAAAATTCCAAGGTATGAAATTTAGAGATTTTTATGAACTTGCAGCTAAGGTGACAGAATATGAGGAGTTACTTAATGAAGAAAGTTACCAGAGGAAGAAGTCCATGGGAACTTGTTAAGAGGTGAACCAGGAGGTGGCAGTGGCATATCTATCTACTACAGGGACATTCACCTGTCATTTTTTTTTTATAGAAAAGGCACCTGATTTGTGGAAGAAGACACAAATTGTTAGTACACATGTCCAATGTACTTTTGAGTTAGCAAAGATAGAGGAAATATTCAATTTCCTGGTAAAAGAAAAATTCACTACCTTCCCTAAAGACCACCGGATCCCCAACAAGGATGAACTAAGGGGAAAAACTTATTGTAAGTACCATAATTCATGGAACCACATTACTGATGCATGTTGAGGTTTCAGAAATGTTATACAAGACAGGATCAACAAAGGGGTACTCAAGTTCCCTGACAAAAAAGAGGCTATGACAATCGATGAGGATCCTTTCCCACCAGTGGACTCAATCAACAATGCTAGCTTCGACCCAAGAGCATTGATAGAATCCAAGAAGGCAAGAAACATCTCTTCAAAAAAGGTATGGGTCCCTAAATATTGTTTGCTCCATGTTGATAAGTTGAAAAATGAGTGGTCTGTAATTTGTACAGATCCTCTATCAGGGAGAAATTCAGTGAAGGGGATACAACATGGAACATAGCTGCATAACCGATTCTCCAAGGAAATGAGACTTTCCCCAAAAGGCAAGATGAACTTCCTAGGAGATGGGTTCGTTCCTCCTAGAGAAAAGGTTGCAGAAAGGCCCAACCCTCCACAAGGTATGTGCACTGCTCCAAGGGAGAATGATGCAGGCAAGGAATGTTCATAAAAAAACATAGCCTTTTCCCTAAGGGGTAAATTCACTTCTCCAAATGACAAAGTTATAAGGAGAAAATTCTTGTTCCAAGAAAAGGCAAATAAACTGTTTTTCAATGGAAATTGAAGGCAAATTTCCAACATGTGGATCTGGGGATAGAGTTGTTCCTCTAAGTAAAAGAAGGCTTCTGCCATAGGATAGAATCACTCCTCCAAAGGGTAGATTCTTTCCCCCAAGAGAGAAGATTGCAGACAACTTCACTTATCTAAGGGAGAAGGCAGGGGAAGGACATGTTCCTCCAATCAAGCTTGTTTTTCAGGAGGTGGACCCAGTTCTCCAAGGTATATTGTAATGTCCTAATCTTGGTTCTTTATAATCCTAAAGAAAAACTAAGTCATCCTAATTATAGAAAATTCAATTAACCACAAAAAGTCACTTAGGGAAGTAACGACCTCATAATAGAAACATTAGGATTTTTTTTTAAAGCGTTAAAACTCAACCAAAAACACTTGTATACACATTTTTCTTATTCATAAACATGCCCCAAAAATTTTTTAGGAGTAACCATATATAAATTGACATATACAATTCAAAAGTCTCCTAGAATACATATACTTGTCATGATGAGAGAGAGGAGAGGGAAGTCGCCAGCCGACACATCCTCATGGCGCGTGCGTGAAACAACAAAGCACGCTTATTCTTCTTGACTTAGTGGAACCTAAAAAAATATTGCACTTTGTGAGATGCTACTCAATGAGGATATAAAGCATGATACCACGCCACACACATTCACATCATCATCATAAGCCATTCACTTTATCAAACCAACACATAACTCCTACATATTCATAGCCATTCATATCATCAAATGAGAGCACTTAATAATTCATAGCATCAAACATAGGCACATTCATAGTTCATATGTATTCTTATATCACAATGCTTGCATGTATCCATTTCTTATCGGTTATGACCTAAACACATTAAGTATCGCCCCGGGAACTTGTAAACTTGATAACTTGTAACTTGTAAACTTGTGTTACTGGCCAGCTTGTATACTTGTATTTGACCCATTGGGTCCTTGTAACTGTATTTGCGATTACTTGGACATATCGGTCATAACCTTATCCTCTTATCTTCCATGCATCATGGATCTTTCTTATAACATGTACTTGTACATAATAACATTCTGGATTTATCACATAAAACATCCAGCAGAACTTATATAGTTCATCAACACATTCTTGCACATAACAACTGGCATAGTCCATAACATATATCATACATGAACATTGAATCACTTCATTACAAAAAAACAAGTCATTCACATCAAATGACAAACAAGAACACATGGTATCAAACATTCATATCCACTCACAAAAAAATGACGTCCCGTATCACTCCTTAATGCGCCACGTCTTTATGTCTTGCTCCTCGTGGTCTAAAACATATATTAATCATACATAAGTCATATATCATGCACCACTTTAAAACTCAAAACATATGAGAACATATAACCTAGGTGACTAACCTGTTTCACAATGGGACCTTTGCTGACTCTTTTAGCTATAACTCTCAACATATACATCCAAAAGACATGATTCTTTTTTTGTTAGAAACTAGACTCATGCCTCTTTAACATATGTAAAAATCAGCTTCATATTCCATATATAGAATTTATACCAGATTTTCAAACTTCTAAGCTGTTATCGAGGTCCTGATTTACAGAACAGCCTTTAAAAAAACCACCATAACTCAAGATTGAGACTTGATCAAGCCCTAATATTTTTAAAGAAAGAACTAGACATATAAAAAGTAGAAAATATCAGAAAATTAGGGCAAAATACCAAATGCACACAGGGCTTATGCTTTCAAATTTCACATAGTAAACTGCCATAATCAGGACAGCATGAGCAATCAGTGGTCAACAGATCATAACTCGAGATAAACACAACCAATTACCAAGCCCTTTTACAGAAACCTAGAAGAGACATAACCCAACAACTTTCATATTTACAACTTGTTCCAAAACAGAGCTTAAGGACCCGAAAATAGAGGTGCAAAACAGATCTGAAACAGAGTTTACCTAAAAGTCAACTTGAATTCCGAAAATGATAGAGATTTTGCTCAAAACCAGTTTTTTTTTTTTCCTCTCTTATATCACACTTGATCAGACAACAGAAAGGGAAAAGAAGCTAAAGGTTTTGGACAACTCTAAAGCTTTATCTAGATATTTTGACAAAATTTCAAATGGTCCTTCAATTTGCTTGACTTAACATAACTCCTAACAATTTTGTCACTTTAATCCCTTAATCATGACAAATACATATCTATTGTATGCATGTATGTCTTTGTGCATGAATGCATGCATGAATAGTTATGCCTTTGGGATGGGTTATTACAATTCTCCCCTCTTTAAAAGAATTTCGTCCAGAAATTCCTTCCTGGTCAAGGGGAACAAATGGGGATAGTGTTGTCACATGTACTCTTCGGTTTCCCATGTTGTTTCTTCTATTGCATGATTCTTCCACAGGACCTTCACCATTGGCCCTTTCTTTATTCCTTAGCTAGTATTTGCTTGTAATTCAGGATTTGTACTTAGAAGGCTCTTGGCATGAAACAGGTTATCGAATGACTTAATCTCGTGAGAACACATGCTACGTGTGAAGGATCGGACCGGTATCGTCGTAACATACTCACATGAAAAACATCATGAAGTTGCGACAATGCTTGAGGTAAAGCCAATCTATAAGCAAGTGGACCAATCCGAGCTACAATTTCATCTGAGATCGAGCAACGAGAACGGCTTCCTTTCTTGCCAATAAGTAACACCCTTTCCAAGGTGGCTTCGAAGGAAAACCTTATCACCTACATTGTATTCCATTTCCCGTCTATGCTGGTTCACATAACTCTTTTTCTGATCTTGTGTTGCTTTCAACTTGCTTCGGATTACTTTTACTTTATCTCCAGTTTTCTGTATCAATTCTAGACCCTCCGGTATTCGTGTTCCCTCTTCATCCCAATACACTGGACATCGACACTTTCTACCATACAAAGCTTCATAAGGAGCCATGCCAATACTGCTATGGTAATGATTATTATATGCAAATTCTATCAAATTTACATAATCATCCCAAGATCCTTGGAACTCGAGTACACAAGCCCGAAGCATATGCAATCTCAATATATTAAAACAAATATATCAATGTTTTATCAAACACAACAACAACGCATGTTATTACAAAATAGAGTAATAACATTCTTAATTCTTAAGGCCAAGTGTGACATATAATAGGCCCACAAAATCATCCACAAAACAACCCCAAATGACTCCCACACAGCCCTTTAAACTAACCATAAAACTAGCCAATTTTTCCCTTAAACTGGCCATAAAACCAACTAAACAGGCCCTTAAACTGGCAATACAAATCAGCCAAACAAGCCCTTAAAGTGGCCATAAAAACCAACCAAATAGGCCCTTAGACTGGCCATAAAAACTAGCCAAACATGCCCTTAATTTGACCATAAAAACCAGCTAAACATACCCTTAAACTGGCCATAAAAACCCGCCAAACATGCCCTTAAACTGGCCATAAAACCAGCCAAACAAGCCCTTAAACTGTTCCATATTTTTAATCCAAATAGCCCATAAAACAATGCTTTGAACATGCTATAAACACTCACAAATCAGCCCATAAAACCGGCCACAAATAAGCCATAAACTGTCCAAAAATAGTCCAAACAGTCCCTTAGGACATCTACATAACAATCATTTAAAATAGCCATCAAACAACCCCTTAAGGTGGAAATAAACCAAAGTAGGAAAGAACCTTACCTCTTGAAGAGTAGTAGAAGGGAGGCCTCAAGAACACCTCCTAAGCCCAAAACCTTTGATTTCCCTAAATCTCCTCCTTTGGACTTTGGTGAAACCCCTCGTTTTTATACACACGTGTAGCTCTTGTCGAGTGATGGCTTTAGTTAAGGCTCAGCCAATTATAGGCCAGAGGCGGAACTCAGGGATCGTAGAAAGAAGATTGGATCCTCTCATTCTCTTCCTCTTTCTCTCCCATGGTCCAAACCAGAAAATGAATGGGATATTTTGTCCCAAAACCTGATTTTTATTAACTCTATCCATAACTTAAAGACTTGGCCCACGTCGCGCCACATGTCCATGATTTATTTGGGTCCGTTTTGCCACAGGCGGTTATTTCGATCGGTTTAAGTTCAAATTATTTATATGAACTTTGTTTAAATTATTTCCAAATTTCATTATTTTCCTAAAATCTCATTTTAAGGACACTGTCATCTCGAAAGCATTGAAATCCTACTATCTCGGAATCAGAAATTAAGTCGAGTAACTAGATTCATGAAGATGAATCAGACAGTGAGATCCAGTTTAAGTCATATGAGATTTAGAAAATTTCAAGCTTGCAACCCATATTGTAGTGGCAATTTACCGTTTGCCCTTTTTCGAAAAAAAAATCAAATTTACCCGAGTTTTACAATGTACCTATCCTAACAACAATAATCATTCAAGAATTATTGAAAGTAAATCTTCAACAAATATCCAAAGGTAGGCTTAGTGCCACCTTGGTCCACTAGTTAATCCACATGCAAGAAGTGAGCTTGTGCAAATGTTCGTCAAGCAAACACATCCAGAGGTAGGCCTAGTGTCACTTTGATCCACTAATGCAATGTCATGGTTGTAAGTGTACGTGTGCAGTGTAAGTGATTTTTCATAATTATTCCACAAACATCAACACACATCAAAAGGTAGACATACTACCACCTTGATCCACTAATGCAATGTCACGCCCCTTACCCTGCACAGGTGAAAAGAGGAGCATGTACGGGGTGAGACTCTTCTTTGCTTTCGACCTTGGTGGGCCCATTTCATATATAAATCTATAAGGAAATAAAACTTTTAGTACTACCACCAAGTGGTGTTTAAATTCCCTGTATATACATGCTTGAGTCCCATTTACTTGTGCTTACAAATACATTTATTAAGCGTTTACGTTCGTTCCAAAACCAGGAAGCAAAAATCGGGTGGAACCTATTCTTATGTTAGTGCTGACAGATGCACAATACCCCGAATGTCCTCTTCATCTTTGTGAGCCCTCAATTTTGTCCCTCAACACTTATAATTTTATCACTATGGATGTCACGCTCGCCCTTCGTTAAGTATGGCACGTTGGGGCGAATTAAACGTTAGTCGGTTTTCGAGCATCAAGTGGGCTTGTATGTGGTCCATTAAGTGCGTATGTAGTTCACTTTGGAGTGTCATCGTGGTGATTTTTTTTTTTTTATTGGCATCATGCCATAGGAAGCAAGTGCCCCCCCCGAGGTTTTAGCTCAATCAAATTTTATTAGAGTATGTCAAATTCGGAGCACTTGAACTTGTTTCAATCGCATCTCCCTTGTCCGAACTCGGAATCGTGTGCTTTTTGTTTTGTTGGATTCCTTATTCTCCAAGGAGGTTTCTTTTAAAAATTCATAATTTTTTCAACCTTTTGACCAATCGGTTTGACCGGTTCATCAGGGCAATAGGTATACAACACTGTTTTTGGGGTGATTTTGGCGAGCACTCCTCCTTGTTTCGATCATATCTCCCTCATCCGAACTTGGAATTGTGCACCACGTTTTTGTTGATCTCCTTATTTTTCAGGAACGATACATCAAAAATTTCATAATTTTCCTCAGCCGCTTCGGCCCGGTTGTCGGTCTTAGGTTAGTCGAGACCGGCTTATTGTGGAGCTTTGATTTTGTGATTTTGAAGCCCAAATCCTATAGTTCAGGCCCATAAGCCATTGGTCGATATAGGAAATATTGTGGGTCAATTTAGGCCTTAGGTTGGGTTCACTTCACGGCCCTGAATCCATATGGATTCTTAGTGGTGACGAACTAAAGCGAAGGTTAAGTTGGCCTTATGAATGAAAGAGCGTTAAATGGGGGGTGTGTATCCCATGTTGGGAGGCGATTCAGGGTTAGTGGTAAGGAACAAGGAAGGAGTGGGTTCGGAGAAATTTGAGGTAGGGTTCGGATATAAAGTATAATGGAAGAAGAAAGAAGGAGCTTTTTTTTTTCCTAGCATTTTTCTTGGGGGGGTGATACTCGGTTCAAGATCTTCTTGGATTCATTAGCTGAGAGGAGACTCGGTTTCTCTGGAAGAAGAAAAGAAAGAATAAAAAATGGGGGGATAGCCGTGAATCCTACAGGTACGAAAGTTATATGCTTCTCCCGTTTCTTTTATGCTTTTCTTTGCCTTTGTTGTTTGCAGACTTGTGTTAGGGTACTTTGCTTTGTTTGTGTAAGATCTTAGTCATTCGGAGTCAGAATTGCACTCTGTTTATTTTGTTGGATTCTTGACTTTGTGAGGAAGGTTTTGACAAGTTTGGAGATCTTTCTCAACCAACTGGACCGGTTGGGAAACCAAACCAACCGGTTCATTGGGTTCTATTTGCCGGAACAACAATTTGGGTACTTTGCTTTGTTTGTGTCTGTTCTTGGTCATTCAGAGTCGGAATTGAAATCCGTTTATTTTGTTGGATTCTTGACTCTGTGAGGAAGTTTCTGAAAAGTTTTGAGATCTTTTCTCAATTGGATGGACTGGTTGGGAAACCGAACCAGCCGGTTCATTAGGTTCTGTTTGTCGAAACAACAGTTTGGGTACTTTGTTTTGTTTGTGTCGGTTCTTGGTCATTCGGAGTCGGAATTGCACTCCATTTATTTTGTTGGATTCCTGACTCTATGAGGAAGGTTTTGACTATTTTGAGATCTTTTCTCAACCGGCTGGACGGTTAGGAAACCAAACCAGCCGGTTCATTATGTTCAGTTTTCTAAAATAGCAGTTTATACTTTGCTTTGTTTGTGTTGATTCTCACTCATTCGGAGTCGGAATTTCACTAGGTTTGTTTTGTTGGATTTTTGACTCTATGAAGAAGATTTTGACAAGTTTTGAGATCTTTTCTCAACCGGATGGACCGGTTGGGAACCCGAACTAGCCGGTAATTGGGTTTGTTTGCAGGAATAGTAGTTTGGGTACTTTGCTTTGTTTGTGTCGGATCTTGGTCATTCGGAGTCGGAATTTCACTTCGTTTGTTTTTTGGATTCCTGACTCTGTGAGGAAGGTTTTGAAAAGTTTTGAGATCTTCTCTCAACCGGCTAAACCGGTTGGGAAACCAAACCAATCGGTTCATTATGTTCAGTTTTCCGAAATAGCAGTTTTGGTACTTTGCTTTGTTTGTGTCGATTCTCACTCATTCGGAGTCGGAATTGCACTCCATTTATTTTGTTGGATTCCTGACTCTTTGAGGAAGGTTTTGAATTTTTTTGAAAACTTCTCTCAACCAGCTGAACTGGTTGAGAAATCGGACCAGCCGGTTCATTGGGTTAAGTTTTCTGAAACAACAGCTTTGGTTGTGTATTGAGTTGGATGAGCAGGTTCCTGATTATTAGTTGAATGTAGGTGTGTGATTACAAGGTGGCCTCTTATCTCCTTGGGGTTGGTTTGAGCCTTTGGCATTGCATCTGCGAATGGTTACTTGCGTTCATTCCCAGAAATTTGTGTTGGGACGTTTTGTGAATGGCATGACTTTCTAGGAACAATGGATGTATGTGGAGGCTTTATGTAGTTGAATTTGTAGCTAGGTTCACGGGATTTAGGTAGTTGAATTTCAGTTTGGTTCTAGGGATCTAGGTGGCTGCATTGCTTGTAAATTAGTTAGTCCCATGGTCTTCATTTTAATAAAATGGGTGGCTTGGTTGCAGCCTCATTTTAGAACACTTTGTCGTGTTTTAGTTGGTTCTCACTCATCCGGGCTCGGAATCATGCATCGTTTGTTTTGTTAGATTCATTACTATATGAGGAATTTTTTTGACAAAGTTTCATAATTTTCTCAATTTTTTGGACTTGTTGAGAACCGGTTCAACTAGTTGTGCAAGGCCGGCTCATGGGCGGCCCCTGATTTTAGTAATCTCAAACAGAATCTATCATGGCATGCTTCTATTTGCTCCAAGGAACCTGTAGGCCGCCTTTAGGGTTTGAGTTCATTTTTAGTTTGAACAAAGTGGGGTAGTGGGCAATGTGGGATTGGTAAGTATGGTTTGGTTTGTGAGATTTTAAAGGAATGTGTGCTAAAGTAAGCAAACCACTTACCTCATTTCAGTCTGCTTCCCTTCTTTTGGTATAGGATCTGATATTTGGTTTTAAAGGCATGATGTATGATGTATTATTTTCCCTACCTATTCCTGCTGCACATGGCTAGGGACCTCAGGTACGTGCTTGGGCATTGGTATTTGTATTCATATGCGTACATGGTGTTTGGATTTTGACATTTGTGGTGCATTTGAGCTTGTTGACTGACCTCTTATGCAACGCTTGGCTAGGGACCACATGTATGCACCCATTGTTTTGATTTGTTGAGTGTTTATGTTAGATACTGAGTAGGTTGGTGTGATTCGAGTCATCTATATAGCCTAGGAGGCTGTTTGATCTTTGACCCATATACTCCCACATACCCAATTCACTAGTAGAGACCGAGTTCCGAGCCTAGAGGGGTGTTACCTCATATGAGGTACCTTCCCGATAGGTAACCTGATCCCCGGACCTAGAATCTAGTTTTTCACAGACTGCTTTTTCCATGCTGGAGTCATAGGGTTTTTTTGTTCTTACTTGGTTTTCCCTTTATAAAATAAAAACAAAAAGTAAGTGGCGACTCTAAAGCAAAACCGTTCCTCCTCAGGGACGGATTTTCTAAAACTCGAAAATCAACCCACATTTTCTTTTCACTTTGGCTTGAGTACACTTGCCGGCAGTGGATCGGGTAAAGGTCCTGAGTGGCGACTCCAGCGGGAAAGCGAACCCCGGAATCCTACGGTTTCATGAATGATCAAAGCTTGAACTTGTGTTGGGTATATTGGAGCACATGGTTCTCTGACCAGTGGACTCTTAGGCTACACAAATGATTGATGAACACTTACCTAGTTGGTATTTGGCATACACTTGTGGTTTGTTTGTGCTTATATGTTCACTTGTTGGATTCTAGCATGCTTGCTCATGGTTAATTGGTACCTAACTATATGTTTCTGAATGGCATAGATGGTTAGATTGTGTGTAGATTCTATGGTAGGCTTGCTCTTTACACATAAATTGTTTTGTTACATGGCTGCCTCTCCCTTGCATGACTGCTTGATTTTTGTGTTATGGGAGTGCGCTTGTATCCCTTATTTCCGAATCACTAGTCTTGGTCAACCATTCCTCATGAATTGCCTATGTATTGCCAGGAGTCATTCCCGATTGTTTGCAATGACGAGCTAGGGATTTGGAATGAGTCCCCAGCATAAGGGCTATATCGATGTTTGGGAGCACTATGGAGATGACAGATGTCCGAGCAATGAAGACTTGTATAGCCCTGAGCTAGATTTCATGGATACCTGTGTGGCCAGTGTGTCACTTTGATTGTTGATTGATTGTTAGTTAGGATCTTGCGTATCCTTGTGGCTATGGTCATCTAGCCTTTTAGGACTTGCCTTTTCTCTTTGTTGGCTTCTGAGCCACCTTACCCCTAAGGTATTACCATGTTAGAATCCCACTCCTGCATGTGGAGCCACATATCAGATTAGTTGTTGATGTGCATGTAAGCTGTTTCCTTGAGGGATTTCATTATGGGATTGCATTACTGGATTGATTTTCGGATTGATAGTCACAGGGACTAAATTACCCCTTTCCTTTTGTAAGATTGTTGATTGAGACCAACTTGGGTTCCCGAGCTTGGATCCGAATCGAAGGTAGACTTGTTAGAGGATCAGATTCACATAGTCAGTTAGAGCGGTCTCGGATCAGCAGAGATATGGACCTCGATGCATTCTTGTTGACCCGGGTTCATTTGAGATCACAGGTACCATGACGTCTCTCCGGGATGCCATATTAGGACTAGGACATAGGATTGATGGGCATCAGGCCCAACCATTGCCAATTTCGGGGAGCACCCCACATGACTCTATTGCACCTCCACCACCACCACCACCACCACCATTTGGACCCACTATACGTGGGACTATACGGTTCCATCCACCGCCACCACATTCCAATCAGCCCCGAGTGGTGAAACTGACTGTCTTGCTGCGGTGATGAACCACACCACATTCCGTGGTGGCCCACACAGTTATTGATGACACCAGGGCAGTATCGTTAGGTTGCGGAGGATCAAGTCTGCATGTTTGGAAATGGAGTTATAGGTTGAGACGGATATGATGGCCTTCCAGTGGCAGCCTTTCCAGTTGAGTTCCGCATGCCGGACATTGAGAGGTACACAGGGATAGGGTGCCCCCATATTCACTTGCAGTTATACAACGCTGTTATGCGCGGACACAGATTGGATGAGGCATCGATGGCCATTACTTTCCCTACATCCTTTGAGTGGTGCCGCTCGGCGTTGAGT
Organism: Tetrastigma voinierianum; assembly: GCA_016808115.1. Classification (NCBI taxonomy): domain Eukaryota; kingdom Viridiplantae; phylum Streptophyta; class Magnoliopsida; order Vitales; family Vitaceae; genus Tetrastigma; species Tetrastigma voinierianum. Next base: position 769,622 of record JAEQBH010003523.1, read on the forward strand.
TTCTTATCATTGGACCCGCCGAGGTGTAGGACATGGGGTGATTGATCTGAATTTATCATATGGTATTCTTTTAATACATAAATTGGGCGTCCTGCGAGGCGGATAGGTCGGTTAACTATTCATCTCCGTTGGAGGGAAGATTGCCTGACATAGATAGACCCTCGAGGCCTTGATCGGATAAGCATGAAGATTATCACATGATCTTGACCCAGCTTTGCTAGGCATCTCATAGGCTTCCGCAGACGGACACTGGATCATTGGATTCGGGCCTCTATGGCATTGAGGAGGAGCATATCCTGAAGGATTATGGCGAGACTCTTCCCCTTCGGACTGAGGAAAGAAGCCGAGTCGGGACCCAAACCATGAGATGTTAGTGCCATTAGCACTTGTGAAGACCACGAGGTCCCCACGTCACATGTTTGAGGCGGTTTGAGACACTCCTTACAGGATAATCCTAGCCCAGGATCGTCTGAGACTAACTACTCCTTTCAAGCTGGTTGGGCCTACTTATCTACATCGCCCTTGGCAAGTATATGCTACAGGGCGCCTCGGAGGCCACATGTGTAGTAAGTCGCTTGATGTAGAGTAGCCTCCACAGAATTCGGCAGGCGGTTCTGACTAGGGATGCCAGTAGGAGCATTTCGGAAGATGGTTAAGGGGTTTGATTGTTCCACTACCACCTAGAACACCACATTAGCTTACCCACCGGTTAGAAACGGATCTTCAGGTACTTTGTCGTCATAGGGCGGGTCATGATATATAGATAGTTGATAAATCGATGAGGCATGTTATTCGAACTTGATTGATGTTGAGGAGTTTAGTTGATTTGGGATGCCACTGCAGGTGACTCTGATTTCGCTCCCCACTCATGACACTAGAGTTGTACCTTCACCCCCGGGTTGTATACATTCGATTGAGTTTTTGGGAGATGAGATATTCATGATGGGATGGGATGGAGAGGCTCGCTAGCGTCTGTTTGTATGCGGGACTCGGACTTTAGTGGACCCACCCATGGTGTGGATCTCAGGCCATTTAGATTGATTCTAGATGATGTTCCTCGACAGACAATAGTATCGCTAGTATACTTGTAGCATGTTCCATCCATGACACCCGCCATTTATGTTCCGGGAGGGTATGGGCGGTACGAAATATTGATTATTCTGAGGAGTGGGAGAATTGCTTCGGCCCCACATTGATAGACTGGCACTGCGCGCCGATGCTAGAGATGAGATTCAAAGGAAGGATGATGAGATTTTGTGCCAGCTGCGCACCACTGAGGTTCGCATTTCCATTTGGAGCTTATTAGCCTCATCCAGCACACATAGAGACGCATTGATCAAAGCTCTCAATTAGATTAGAGTTTATACTGCTACCACCCCAAGCGGACTGATCCACTTTCTGACAGCGGATAAAGCTACATGCATAGTGTTTTTTGACGATGATTTACCACTTGAGGGTTTAGACCATGTTCGTCCTTTGTTTATCGATGTTGCTTGTTTAGGTCGTAGGGTGTCGTCTGTCTTGTTGGATAACGGCTCCTCCCTGAACGTTTGTCCATTGGTTACTGCCCTTGCTTTGGGATTTTCACCATTCGATTTTAGGCCATCCACATCCCCAGATTTAGAGCTTATGCGAGACTGAGAACGATTATGGGTACTCTTACTATAATATGATGATTTAGTCGGATATTACGTGTTTTCCGGGTTACGAGGATTAGGTCATCCTTTAACCTACTTTTTAGACCGCCCTTGGATTCATGAGGTAGGTGCTATACCATCTTATTCATCGAAGGTGAAGTTCATACAGTGCATTATCACGTCACAGTCAAACAAGATGTTTGTTACCTCTTAAAGCTAGTGTTACAAATCAGTTATAGTGAGGACGACTTGCACTTGACCGGGTTTGTTTTTGACGAGGTCTAGGTTGTCAGTTTAGAGGATGACGATAGAGATATGATATCTATGTCTTTTGATCAGCACAGCAACACTTTGGTACTTCAAATGATGAAAGTCATTTCCTATATGCCTGGCTTGGGATTGGGTCACCGCGCGAGACCGTGTGGTTTGCTTTCATTGAATCCACGACATACCATATGGATTAGGATTACCTCCTTTTGAGGTGATGCACTTATTTTATGACGATGTTCTTGTCGAGATGGGTGAGCTCGGCAATCAGGGTCCCATTCGATTACCCAACCCGTAGATACACTTTTCAATTGGGACTATTTTACCGGAGGATCGGGCATGCACCCCACACGGAAGGAGTTGACCATGTTTCACGGATGGTTGAGATTGGGGCATTCGGAGGCCACAGAGACGGATGTGTTTGAGTTTAGCCAAGACCACTTGCAAGGCCGAGGCCATGATAGTTGCACCCCTATCACTGGATCGAGCTAGTGTGTTTTCTGTGTGCTTTCTTGAGGAGGTCCCTAACTATGATCTACCTATGGATTTGGGGGATGATTATAATGGAGTGACTCTTCCTGATACTTACATGGACGAGATGGACATGATCGGCACTGGCCGTATCCTTGACACAGCCCCGCGTGGGCCCCATTATGCTTTTGACATGTTTGGAGTTTCTATGATTAATACTGATGATGTGATACTTTATGGCGCTTAATGCGATGGACATGATCGGGCGCGCATTCTAGATGCTTCATACACAAGACCGTCAGCTTTTGATGTGTTTTGGATTCTATGCGAGTTTAATGGTGATGGACTTATTGCTTTACGATGTACTCATAAATCTTGTTTTGCAGTTGAGGGCGTTTGACTCTGTGGACCTACCTTTTTCTTTTGACACTATGTCAGAGTTTGTCACCCGCTTACAGTGGCCTTCGATGGTAATAATGACATGAGTATTTTCGAGTATTTGCTTGTGTCAACATTTTCCTTTGATTGCACCACCAACACCCATAGCACATGTATGCAATGTTGATGAAATGAAACCTGAATGTGCCCAGGTGGTCGATCAGGTATGATTCGTCACAGAGGATAGGAAAGTTACACTAGCATTTAAGTAGCATAGGTTGATAGATTTTAGGGTACAGATTAGCCAAGGGATTGGGATTGTCTCTTCCTATCTCTGATGAGAGGAGTAGATTTATTGACCTACTCAGGTCATACTTGGACGTATTTTCATGGTGTGTAGGACTTGCAGGGCCTTAACCCAGTATAGTTCAACATCACACGCCCGTTTCTACATGGCGACGAAGTTAAGCGAAGTGGGGGCTACACCCTTGATGGGGTTTGCAGGTTAAGGAGGAGATTCCGAAGCAACTCAGTGTTGACTTCCTATCAGTTGTTGAGTATCTTGAGTGGTTGGCTAATGTCGTCCTTTTTGTTCCCGGGATAAAGCGAGTTAGAGTTTGTGTTAACTTTTGAGATTTGAATAAGGCCAGCCCTAAGGATGATTTTCCCCTCCCCCAGAAGTTACCCCAAAGGTGCCCTTCTTAGGATTCAATCTCAATCTGAACTGTCTGATCCTCTCGAAGAATCTATGCCTTCTGCTAGAAGTGATCTTCCACGCCTTAGGACTTCGCTATCATGTCATCCGCATTATACCTCGGCTTATCTCATGCATCATGTCATGGAATGAGTAGTAGCGGCCCTTTGATGGGTGGCCCTGTTTTCAACCCAAATGGCATGACCCGATGGGGTTGATCGAGGAAAAGATCGAGGCCATACTTGACATGCGCTCAGGGGTGAGAAAGAGATCGGAGGCTTTTAGGCGGTATAGTATATCGGTCGTTTCATTTGCTGGAAGTATTGACAGGACATATCACGAGGCCTATCTTTCGTCTTCTAAGGAAGAACTAGCTACGGTTTGGAAAGATGATTGTCGGCGATGCTTTGAGAAGATTAAGGAGTGTTTTACTTTCTCCCGGTTTTGTGCCTCCCCACATCCAGGCGGCGGGTAACCCTAAATTTGTCAATTTCAGACATAGCTTTGGGATGCATGTTAGCTCAGCTCGATGATTTAGGAAATGAGCGAGCCATTTATTATCTAAGTAAGAGGATGTTGGAATACGAGTGCAAATATATTATGATTGAGTGCCTCTGTTGAGCTTTGGTTTGGGCCACCGAGGACTTAAACATGTGTGATCGTATTCCATACTTTTAGTCTCTCGATTGGATCCATTGAGATATTTGTTTGGTGACACAATTATTGGTAGACTCATGAGATGGTTGGTATTGTTGACAGAGTTTAATATTCAGTAGGTCACACAGAAATTAGTAAAGGGAAGCATTGTTGCAGATCATTTGGCTTCTTTGCCAGTATCCTATGATAGACCAATTGACGATGATTTCCCTGATGAGCAATTTGTTTCAATGACCAACATTACAGGATGGCAGTTGTACTTTGATGCTGCTGCCAATCAGTTAGGGTTTGGTAGTGGTATCTTATTGATATCACCACAAGGTGATCACATTCCCAGATCAGTTCGTTTAGTATTTTATTCATCCACGGTTGTGAATAACATTGTTAGTCACGATGCATGCATTCTGGTGCGGAGACAGTATTTGGATCTTGGCATTAGACGGTTGGAATCCATGGGGTTCCACTTAGTTATCTGATGGGCCAGGGGTATCACGGAGGACTGCAGATGAGAAGATGAAGCCTTACCATGCTTACTTAGACCTACTGGTTGCCAGATTTGACGAGTTGAGATATATACATCTACCTAGAGGCGGAGAATCAGTTTGTTGATCGTTAGCCACCTTAGCTATGTAGTTTGAGATTCACGGGAGTGATTATCACGACCACTGGCAGTTAAGGACGGTCGCACCCGCTTCGCGTAGTTTGATTGGAATATTGAGAATCGGGATAAGCTACATGATATCATGATATTTATTAGTTTTACGTCATGGCTCTTACTGAGACAGCCACAACCCAAGGATAGGAGAGCATTGAGACGATTTGGCCGCAAATTTGTTATTGTGGGGATGCCTTTATAGGAGATCACAGATGGCCTATTATATTATGTTTTAATTTGCGCCTCTATAGATCAGTGATGAGAGGTTCATGCAGTCATGGCCCTTTGTAGGAGGCCACATGCTAGCGCGTAAGATCATGAGGGCCAGTTACTTTTGGTTTGACTACGGAGGCAGTTGTTGCAAGTTTGTACGGGAGATGTAAAGTGTCGGGTGCAGAGGACTTGATATACGTGCCACCTTAAGCATGCACTCACATCCTTGGCTGTTTTTCGGTATGGGGTATTATATTGTGGAAAGATCTCACCCAGGTCTTCCGATGGGCATGAGTACATCTTGGTTGCTAGTGATTATTTCACATAGTGGGTGGAAGGCCCTTCTTACGCCCAGTGACGATGGCGGTGGCGAGTTCATCGGATCACCGTTATCTGGCGATGTAGGTCCCATAGTGATTTACGATGAGGGTGCATTTCGGGCGGAGTAGACATATTGGTTCAGGAGTATGGCATTCAGCATCATAGATCATTTGCATATAGGCCACAAACTAATGGGGCAGTTGAGGCCGCGAATAAGAATATCAAGAGGATTTTGAGAAGGATGGTTGAGACTTTTAAGGATTGGTCAGAAAAGCTCCCTTTCGCATTGTGGGCTTATCGTACATCTTTTGTACCTCTATTGGGGCTACACCTTACTCTTTGGTATATGGCATGGAGGCAGTGTTGCCTGTTGAAATTGAGATGGGATCCTTGAGAGTAGCATTGAACATCAGATGTGAGAGATGAGTGGGCTGGTCCGGGTGTAACTCAACCTTCTTGATGAAGTAGAGATTAAGAGGCGTAGATCATGTTTAGGCTTGCAGAGGAAAATAGCCATTGGCGTCAAAAGGGGTTAATAGGAAATTTAAAGGTGACCTAGTCTTGAAAGTCCTCGGAGGGATTGATCGCAGCGATATAAGCGGTTAGACGAGGTTTGAGACGGAGCCTTATACACATCAGGATCTAACTGAGAAGGAGAAATTGCCGTTTAGCCAGATACGGATGGAAATCCGTTATGGAGCCAGTTAGTGTGGATCAGTTGAAGAGGTTTTACGCATGAGATCATGGTTGAAGATGGACATTATCATTTTTGAGTAGCCATATTCCCTATTGCACACCATTACATTGATATATCCTATTGCTAGCCCTTTGAGGCTCACGCGGTTTATTATAGCCTATTCCTGTTAAATACCATATTACTTTTTTTTATTTTATTGCAGTTGTGGGCCCACCATATGCGCTTTATTTATTAATTGGATCATTGAAGCATTATGACATTGTGTCCATTCTTCGTTTGTTCTTTCATCATTTGCTTGTTTTCTTTTCTTCTCCATTTTGCATCTTCTGCAGCAATCGCATGCAGTCTAGTTCAATCATCTCTATTGGTTTCAACTTATCTTTTGTGTGATGATGAGTGCTCTCATCTGGAGCTACCAGTCGGGTTTACGTACACACGTTCCCTCCTAGGTTTGATCAGGATTCTTAGGTGAGGGGACATTTGGGATTGGGGTTGAGGTTCTTTGGTTCAAGATTGTTGTATGGCATTGGCACAAAAAAAAAAAAAAAAAAAAAAAAAAAAATTTGTTTGTTGGTATTCTGTTCAATATACTTGGGATCATCAAGGTCATTTGGGTTCAAGAAAGATTTATTATTCTCACAGAAAGTTAGGTGCAGGAGCAAGTATGATCTTTCTCCATGAATGCAGGTAACACACATTGGGAATGAGGTTTGGATTACTTATGGTCTGGATCATTACTTTGTCACCACTCCCATCTTAGTGACTTGCTTGGACTTGGTTTCTGGAAAGGATGGAGTTGTTCGTCATAATCACACATTGCAAATTATATCCCAGCTTGTTTCTCTATTTTTCATCAATTTCAATGTTGTATATCATGATCTTCTTCTACCTTTATTGTTATTGATCTGCCTTAAGTGGCGTGTCTTTAAGGTGCCCACTTCCTTGTCTTTGATATTCATTCGGACAGTTAGTTGAGTCACCATACTCATGATTATTGATGTTGTTACATTTTGACATTGTGTCTGAGTTTAAGCGGTATTTATTGGAGTATTTGGGTCTTTGTTTCCATCATGTGTTCACCTTTCCACGGCCTATGTCTGATCCGAGTCTCGTAAGGCCACTGGTGTGAGATCTGTGTTTCAGCGAAGCATTTTGTATGGGGGTGTGTGTGCACTCATTGAGCAGATCTGAATACCATCTGAACAAATACTCTGTGCCTTGAGTGGTGGTTGATCTGAAATCCTCAGGCGTTGATAGCCCCTTAGCTTGATGCTTTGACAAATTCACATTGGGGCATACCCACATCCTTTCATGTTGTCTTTGTCTTTTACGCATGTACACTTGCAACCTATTTCGCCTAGAGATATTTTGGCATCAAAGTTTGAGTATGCTCACGTGCGTGAGTTTCTTCATACACTTAGGTGCTTCTAAGGGCTAGGCAGAGGTCAAGTGCGCATATTCATAAGCTTCATTGGGTGCACACTTGTACTACCCCATATATTGTCTTGTTCCCTTGTTGGACCGATTGGGTCTTGAAATTTATTTGAGTCTTTTCATCGGGCAATTGCATATCGGATGTATTGCACACTAGGGCATACCTTATATCAGTTTGTGGATGCTGGATGTTGTGGAATAAAATGGATGATTTTCATGAATGAATATTGTGATGTTTCGGCTCGACTTTGACCACATGTGCAGTTATGGGATTTTGACATGGCATTGATAACCTAGACTGGGGCATAGCCCTTTCCTTTCACATTTGGTCACATTTTTGAGATTGTCCAACAGGGTCGTACCTCATTCTTTCCATCTTGTTAGTGGTGTTAGTAATTTTTCTCGCTTGTCATTTTATTGGCACTTTTTGACGTCACACTAGGGCATACCCTTTTTGTCATCAGGTCGATTATCTCGGTTCCATCCGAATCTCCCCCATTTTGCTCTAGGTTCGTTTTAGGGCATCACTGATCGGTTTAGATTAATACAGAGGCCTTAGTTTAGGCATCCCACATCCTTTTAGTTTGGTGGTTCTCGATTACTCGCCTAAATTCTACCCTTTCTCGGTCGGCTTCTCGATTACTCACCGGGCCTTACTCCGATACTCTCCGGATCCCACGTTTCGGCCTCACGAGTTCCACCTTTCGGCACTCACGGGTTACCCTTTCCGATACTCACGGACCCTTCGGATACTACGCGGATTCCACCTTTCGATTACTACTTGAAATTTCCACTTTCAGTAACAACGGTTTTGCACTTTTTCGGTACTCGCCTGGATTCCACCTTTTTGGCACTCGCGGATTTCTACTTTTTCGACACTCGCCTGGATTCTACATTTTCCGGTAATCACTCGGATCCACCCTTCTCCGGTACTCGCCTGGATTCCACATTTCGGCTCGCCCGAGTTCTAGCCTTCCGGTACTCTGAACCCTTCACGGTACTAGCGGTTTCCACTTTTCGGCCTCGCTGGTTATGCACTTTTCCGGTACTCACCTTAATTCCACCTTACCGACACTCGCCCGAATTTCTACTTTTCCGGCACTCGCCTGGATTCTACCTTTTCCGGTACTCGCCCGAATTCCACTTTTTCAGTACTCGCCCTTCTCCGGTACTCATCCGGATTCCACCTTTCTGGCACTCGCGGTTACTTTTAAACTTCGCGGGATTCTAGCTTTTCAGATACTACGCCAATTTCTACCCTTGCCGATACTGCCAGTTCTACTTTTAGGTACTCGTCGGATTACCTGCCTTGATGCTAGCCCGGATTCCACGCTTTAGGCACTTGCGGTTCTACTTTGGCTTTTCGTAGGGATTCTACCTTTTCTAGTACTCACCGGATCAACCTTTTCGGTGCGGACATATAGGGCTTGCCACTGATTCATTATCTTTTGGCATCATGTCAGTTCCTCCTCATCTTCTCGGCGGCCTTTGATTCGATATACTTTTACGGCATTGTGCGGGAACGCACCTCATCTTTCGGGCGTAGTGCTGGTTTTCTCTAAGTCTACTTCAATGAGGCAACTCTATTCCATTAGCCTTTGGTACTGGGTAAGGGGACAAAATTGTTGGTCATTTATCTTCGCTGGATTCATTTCCTCTTTGCATCGCTTACACTTCGCACTCTGATTCTTTCGTTCATTCACTCTATAGAAGAGGGCATATTTGTAGACCCTCAATTTTGTCCCTCAACACTTACATTTTATCCACATGGATGTACCTCACATTGGTCTCATATGGCTCTGTTGAGGCCTCATTTAACCTTAGTCGGTTGTCGAGCCTCAAGTGGGCTTGTATGTGGTCCATTGAGTGCGTATGTAGTTTACTTCGAAGTGTCATCGTAGAAATTTTTTTTATTGGCATCGTGCCATAGGAAGCAAGTGGGGCCCCTCGAGGTTTTAGCTCAATCGAAGTTTATTAGAGTATGTCAAATTTGGAGCACTCGAACTTGTTTCGATCGCATCCTACATGTAGAACTTCGAATGCGATGCGCCCGTTTGTTTTTGTTGATTATGTCGCCAAGGAGGTTTTGTTAAAAATTCAAAAATTTTAAGCGTTTGTTGACCAATCGGTTATTGGTTCATCAGGCGTACGTATACAACTTGTTTTTGGGTGATTTTGTGAGCATCTACTCCTTGTTTCGATCATATCTCTCCCTCATCGAACAGAATTGTACGGTTTTTGTTGATCTCCCTTATTTTTCAGAGACATTCGTCCAAATTTCATAATTTTCCTCAAGCTCGACTAGTTGTATCCCAGAGTTCCAACGGTTAATAGACTGAGCTTGTGTGGGCCCGGCGATTTTGTGATTTTGGAGCTCAAATCCTATATGGTTCAGGCCCATAAGCTCCAGATCGACCTTGGGCAATATTGTGGGTCAATTTTAGCCCTTGGGTTGGGTTCCTTGCGGCCCACCATGAATCCATATGGATTCTTAGTGGTGAAGCAAACTAAAAAAAACTGAAAAGGTAAAGCTGGCCTCGTGAATGCAAGAGCGTTGATGGAGGGTGTGTATCCCATGCTGAGGGAGCTGATTCCAGAGTTGAAAGTGGTAGGAACAAGGTGGGTACAGAGGCTAAGTTAGGGTTTCAGATATAAAGGCTAGAATGGAAGAAGAAAGGAGGAGCTTTTTTTTCCTAGCATTTTTCTAGGGGGGGAGGGGGGAGGGGGGTGGTGATACTCGGTTTCAAGATCTTCTTGGCAGTTCATTGGTGATAGGAACTGGGTTTCTTTGGAAGTAGAAAGAAAGAAGAAAAAAAAACGGGGATGCCGTGCATCCCTATAGATCTGAAGTTATATCCATACTCCCGGGTTCTTTTATGCTTTTCTTTGCCTTTGTTGTTTGCAAACTCGTGTTAGGGTACTTTGCTTTGTTTATGTCGGATCTTAGTCATTCGGAGTCAGAATTGCACTCTGTTTGTTTTTTTGGATTCCTGACTCTGTGAGAAAGGTTTTGACAAGTTTTAAGATCTTTTCTTAACCGAATGGACCAGTTGGGAAACCAAACTAGCCGGTTCATTGGGTTACATTTCTGTTTGCCGCATCAACAGTTTGGGTACTTTGTTTGTTTGTGTTGGTTCTTGGTCATTCGGAGTTAGAATTGCACTCCGTTTGTTTTTTTAGATTCCTGACTCTATGAGGAAATTCTTGACAAGTTTTGAGATCTTTTGGCAATCCTCTGGACTGGTTAGGAAACCAAACTAGCCAGTTTATTGGGTTATGTTTTCTGAAACAGCAGTTTTTGTACTTTGATTTGTTTGTGTTTGTTCTTGGTCATTCAGAGTTAGAATTGCACTCCATTTGTTTTTTTGGATTTATGACTCTGTGAGGAAGGTTTTGACAAGTTTTGAGATCTTTTCTCAACCGGATGAACCTATTGGGAAACCAAACCAACCTGTTCATTATGTTCAGTTTTCCGAAATAGTAGTTTTGGTACTTTGCTTTGTTTGTATCGATTCTCACTCATTCAGAGTCAGAATTTCACTCCGTTTGTTTTTTTGGATTCCTACCTCTATGAGGAAGGTTATGAAAATTTTTGAAATATTTTCTCAACCAGCTGGACTGGTTGGGAAACCGAACCAGCTGGTTCATTGGGTTCTATTTGCCGAAACAATAGTTTGGGTACTTTGCTTTGTTTGTGTCGGATCTCTGATATTAGGAGTCAGAATTTCACTCCGTTTGTTTTTTTGGATTACCTACTATGTGAGGAAGGTTCTGACAAGTTTTAAGATCTTCTCTCAACTGGATGAACCAGTTGGGAAACCAAACCAACCGGTTCATTATGTTCAGTTTTCCGAAATAGCAGTTTTGGTACTTTGCTTTATTTATGTCTATTCTCACTCATTCGGAGTCGGAATTTCACTCCATTTGGTTTAGATTCCTGACTCTATGAGGAAGGTTTGAAAAAGTTTTGAGATCTTTTCTCAACCAGCTGGACCGGTTGGGAAACTGAACCATCCAGTAGGTTGTTCTTGGGAATATAACCCAGTTGCAGGTACTTTTCTTTGTTTTGTGACGGATCTTGGTTGTCAGTCGAATTCCGCTCAAAGTTTGTTTTGGATTCCGACTCTGAGGAAGGTTCAAACAGTTCTGAATCTTCTCTCAACCAGATGGACCGGTTGGGAAACCAAACCAACCGGTTCATTATGTTTAGTTTTCCGAAATAACAGTTTTCGTACTTTTCTTTGTTTGTGTCAATTCTCACTCATTCGGAGTCAGAATTGCACTCCGTTTATTTTGTTGGATTCCAGCTCTGTGAGGAAGGTTCTGAAAAATTTTCAAAACTTCTCTCAACCTGATGAACTGGTGGAGAAACCAGCCGGTTCATTGGGTTAAGTTTTCCGAAACAGCAGCTTGGGTTGTGTATTGAGTTGGATGAGCAGGCTCCTGATTATTAGTTGAATGTAGGTGTGTGATTGTAAGGTGGTCTCTTGTCTCATTGGGGTTGGTTTGAGCCTTTGGCATTGCATATGCGAATGGTTACTTGCATTCGTTCCCAGAAATTTATGTTGGGACGTTTTGTGAATGGCATGACTTTCTAGGAACAATGGTTGTATGTGGAGGCTATATGTAGTTGAATTTGTAGCTAGGTTCATGGGATTTAGGTAGTTGAATTTCAGTTTGGTTCTAGGGATCTAGGTGGCTGCATTGCTTGTAAATTAGTGAGTTCCATGGTCTTCATTTTAATAAAATGGGGTGGCTTGGTTGCAGCCCTATTTTAAAACACTTTGTCGTGTTTAGGTTAGTTTACTCATCCCAGGGCTTGGGAATCATGCATCGTTTACATTACATTAGATTCCTTACTATGTGAGAATTTTTGACAAAGTTTCAAATTTTTCTCAATTGTTTGGGCTTGTTGAGAACCGGTTCAAGCGGATTTGTGCAAAGACCGGCTCATAGGCCCCTATTTTAGCATGTCTCAAGCTGAATCTATTATGGCATGCTTACATTGCTCCAAAGAACACAATAGACCGCCTTTAGGGTACAGTTCATTTCGAAAGTTTGAACAAAGAGTGGGAGATTAGTGGGCAATGTGGGATTGGTAAGTATGGTTTGGTTTGTGAGATTTTAAAGGAATATGTGCTAAAGTAAGCAAACCACTTACCTCATTTCAGCCTGCTTCCCTTCTTTTGGTATGGGATCCGATATTTGGTTTTAAAGGCATGATGTATGATGTATTATTTTCCCTACACTCTTCTGGCTGGCATGGCTGGGGACCTCGGAGGTGGTAGCAGGCATTAGTATTTATATTCATCTCATTACATGGTGTTTGGATTTTGACATTTGTGGTGTATTTGAGCTTGTTGACTGACCTCTTATGCAGTGCTTGGCTAGGGACCACAGGTACACACTCATTGTTTTATTGGTTGAGTGTTTATGTTAGAGACTGAGTAGGTTGGTGTGATTCGAGTCATCTATGTAGCCTGGGAGATTGTTTGATCTTTGACCCATATGCTCCCACAGCACGATTCACTAGTAGAGAGCCAGGAGTTCCGGGCTAGAGGGTGTTACACCTCATATAGGGTACCTTCGATAAATGGCACGATCCGGACCTAGAATCTAGTTTTTCACAGTACTTTTCCATCTTTGGAGTCATAGGGGTTTTTGTTCTTACTTGGTTTTCCTTTATAAAATAAAAACAAAGTAGTGGCGACTCTAAAGCAAAACCGTTCCTCCTCAGGGACGGATTTTCTAAAACTCGAAAATCAACCCACATTTTCTTTTCACTTAAAAGTGAGTCGCGCCAGCCCGTGGATCGGGTAGGGTCCATAAGTACCTACACGGATAAAACACCCGTGCTAAACTTATAGCTTAGTAGGAAATAGATAACAGATATGACCACTTGAAGTGGTCAATAATTACAGGATACATATAACATAATGCATATCTCAGAGTTTACGCATAACCTAATTCTTATCACAGTGTTTTCATATAGTATAATTCTTATAACAGGTTTTCATATCTCCCGTAGGAGTTTAGAAACCGAGAGATCTTGTCTGAAGAGTGCCCCCAAGGAGGGTGTTTGTTCTGTCTGAACATAAGCGGGCGATTACTTATGTTTTCTTATTGTTCATTATTCATATTCTTATCATATAAATATTTGCTTGTATAAACCAATAACAATGAATGAGAGAGACGCAACATAATAGGTATCCGAAGATACTGTATAGTATTGAATAAGGGAGAGGGGGGTGCGAGCTGCAATGCGTGTGCGCACGTAATCGAAGTGTCGTAGCTGTAGTAGGGTGTCGTAACCTTAGCGATTGAAATGTGCGCCCCGTAACAAAGTGTCGTAGCACTGTTGGATTAATGGAGCCTTTATTTGTGAGGAAGCAGACGAGAGGCGTGCCCACGTAACAAAGGTGCCATAGCATAATACAGGAGTGTCGACGTGCTTATTCATTCACTATTCGATCTTAGACGGACGTATCTGATTGTTATCACGCCCAGATTCGAGTCCGACCGATTGGCGAATCCGAACGGTTTCGAGTGCGAAACCATATCGCGGGACTCTTTACTTTTTTTTTTTTTTTTTTTTTTTTAGAAGCAACTTGCTTTTGTGGGTATGCCCAAACAATTTTTGTATTAACCAAAAAATCTGTTTACATATACAAGGGACTACCATGAATTGGTATCAATTAAAATCTATATACACACATATACTAAGTCCCATTTTCTTAGTATACAAATACATATATATACATGTACATATCTAATACAAACATCGAGATCGCGGAGCAGTCTTTGGTGGGCACCTATCTTTGAGATAGCGTCTCTGCTGGCAGTGTGGAATGTCTGTCCTCTTTATCTCTCTCTCTTCATTACCTACCCAGTTGAACACCCGTGCTAAGCTTTGCGCAGTGAAGAAGGAAGGACATATAGACCGATAACGACCAATAACAATGTCCTTTAGTCCTATCTTTTTACATTTACTTTTCATATACAGTGCTTGAAGCCTATTGTTATGTGACTTCTAACTCATATCATATTATACATAGATTTTATCCTTTTTAGATTCCATATCATTTTTCACGATTAAGTATCATCCATGTGTCATATCTTTTACAAAGTTTCAATTCATATATCTTCTACATGTATGGCATGTCGGGATCGTATTTAAAACAACTTATACACACACACACACACACACAGGCGAAATCTTTATTTTCTTTACACACGTGATGCCAGACGGATCAAGTCACTCATATCAATTTCATACGGGGTCAAATCGGACTAATACCAATACATATTAGGAAACTGCTATCACTATCACGGAAGCCATTAAATCTGTAATAACTCCTTTGTAATTCACGTTTTATGGTTACGGGATGCTGGGTTTAAAACATTTTGTTTGGTATATTAAATTTTTCATTTTCAGTCAGAAAACAGCGCGTGGAGGCACGAATCCCGGCTTGGCAGGTTACGTGGCTGGATCAAGTGGAGCCCGATTGCTGTTGTTTCAATCAAAACATTTTGTTTCGTTTTATTAATTTTTATTTTCAAAAGTAATAGCGACCTGAATCCACGACAACGATTAGGATCAAAGGTGGAACGGTTTACTCCGACGCATTTCAATTATTTTCCCAAAACATTTTGTTGTGTTATTCCATTTAAAACTTTTAATTAAGCAAAAACGCTTCTTTTCGGGCAATCCATATTGATATTTACGAAATAATAATACCTTTTTACTATATATATGTGTAATGTGATGCTTAAGCAAAATACAATTTTCAGCCGTTGTTTCGCTTTTTCGGTTTGTGATTTCACATATGGCTATAGAATTACCGACATCCTGACAGTTAGTTGGTAGATCTGTCACATTTTGTCGATGATGGCAATGTGGTTCACACTCAATACCGAAGCATTCCATATAATTTGTAGGAATTCTGCGACATTCAGTGATTCGATTAGGGTAGCAGATCTGATGCATTTGTCATTCATTAGCAATGTGGTTTCCATTTAACAATTACCATTTCACATATGGCTACTATAGAATTGACCATTCCTGACCCAGTTCGATTGGTGAATCTGTCGCATTTGTCATTCAGTAGCAATGTGGTTTCCATTTAACAATTACCGTCTCACATATGGCTATAGAAATCGACATTCACGATAGATTCACTTGTAGAATCCTACCTTGTCTGTCATTCAGTAGCAATGTGATTTCACATTCAATTATTACCGTCTCACATATGGCTATAGAAATCGACATTCCACACGGCCGATTCACTTCAGGGGAATCTTTGTTGTATTGTTAGCAATGTGATTTCACATTCTTAATTACAGTTGTTTACCTTCATGGCCAGAATTGGGTTAGCGCGGTGAATCCTATGTCGGTCATTCTATGATACATTTCAAATCAATTTACTTTTAGTAATAGTGATTCCTCATAGTTCAAATACATGCATTATATATGTGATAACATTTCAGAGATAACATAATTTAAATGTATATATATATATATATACTTATATATATTTCACAAATAGCATTCATAACGATCATAATCTCACATTTCAATTTCATTCACTTTCTTATTATCTTTTCAAAGATATACTCAATCTATATACTTATTTCATATACTCATTCACGTATACTCAATCATATACTCATTTACGACATACTTTCATACTTGAAATGGGACATACTCATTCACGTATACTCATTCATGTATATTCATTCATATATTCATTCACGTATACTCCTTCATATACTCATTTACGTATACTCATTCATGTATATTCATTCATATATTCATTCACGTATACTCATTCATATACTCATTTACGTATACTCGTTCATATACTCATTCACGTATTTCCTATCATTTGTTATCAATTTCTGGTTATATGTGATAATGATCATATATAACTTAACCACATCATGTGTTCATGACATATTTCCCTTCATATTCATATTCATATTCATGTTCGATTCGTTTTGTTCCATACCACATTCATGTTTCATGAACACATTTTATACATGTTGCATTTTCTATATTTTTCCTTGTTTCATACCTATTACATGGCAACCATATACTTGTAAGTGATATGATGTCTATGAAATCATACCTCATTCATGTGTATATTCTTATTCCTCTCACGAGTCTCTACTTTGCTTAGAAATTTAGGTGTATTCCAATCGGATCATCAAGCTAAAGTTATGGCATTTTCATATCAAACTGGTCAGTTTTACCTTTGTCGATATTACACTTGGGACGGTTCTGTATATTTTTAGTATCTTGACTCCATGTTGCTTACTTTCTCTTTGCTCCTTTTAAATCCCTAAGGTGCTAAGGATTCTTCTCCAGAGCCCAGGCGGGTCAAATCACCCAAGTCGGGCACCGAGCTCGAGAGGTTACTCTCTGAAGCACAGCTGCCCATTCTCTGTTCAAGCAGATCTTCGAGAAATTTGAAAGGCCTTTGAACATAGTCCACTTTGGAAGGTAATTTTGGGCCACATAGAATCAGAATTTGAAGATTCCTATTTCTTGATGTTTGGTTCTCCTTGAAGTCTAGTTTAATTAGCCACTTGAATCACTCAAATCGGATAAGAAATGAGCAAGTTATGGCTAAAATACAAAAACTTATCAAAATAGACGGGTATGCTAGGTACATGTCTAACATGTCTGGGTACATGTCAGTCCCGGAAGAGGTGTACGGTACATGTTGAAGGTGCATGCGGTACATGTGACCGAAAATTCCCAGAATGTGTGTTTTCACCAATTTTCCATATTTTGCTACCCAATCAACTCTATGCTCCCATACCAACCGTCAAAACCGACTTTACTTAAATCATCTTGTAACCTCGGTATACTCGAATCATCCTTCAATGGATATCTTTCTTCAAAACCTTTCATGATTTTCTCTCAAAAACAATTCTAATATGGGTCATAACCCATACACATACCCAACATGATGATTATTTAGGGTTTATCCTAAACCCTAACTCAATTACTTGCCATTGAACTATGAATCCATCCTCAAAGAGAGGATTTCATATTCTTATTGTACTATTTAAGGTTTACACCTTTTCCATAATTTTTTTGAGTTATGTGTGTGAGTGAAACCCTAGCAAAACCTAGGTTTGGAGCAAGAGGTCTTAAATCCGCCTAGAGCAAGATCCATACTCAAATTTAATTAGTTCCATACAAAATCAAGTTCCATACCTTTTTTGGCTTTGTTTCTTCTTATCTGCTTCTTCTCTTCTCTTAACTGCTCTTAACCTTGCTTCTTCTTTCTCTCTTCTCTTCTCTTCTTCTCTTCTTCTTATTGCCTTCCCTCTCTTTTCCCTCCCTCTCTCTCCCTCTGGTTTGGTCCTCCAAAAATGAGACCAAATTTGTCTTAAATCCCATGTTTGTTAAAGGCCATGTTTGGCCAAGACAGCCCCATTTTACTTTTAACTTTTCATTTTGCATTTGGGTCCCCCTTTGTTTCTCTTCCATTGCACTCTAACAATATTCTGGAAATTTCTATTTTGGCATCCGTCTTTTCATAATTTCCATAATTGCATATCAACTTATTGATTTATACCATTTATGTCCTCAGTGGTAAATGACTAATAATTTACCCTTGGCTTTATGATAATTCCGGGTCTTGTCGTTTTATTCCCGAAAATTCTTATTTGGCTTATAATATACCTGACGAGTCAAAGCTGGTAGGGTATGTTTGACGTCCACAACTATATGTGTTTAGAGCTTGTTATTTTGTTCTTACTCATTGGCAAATAAGGGCGAGCAATGTTTGCCATTTGCCCGCGAGCGACAGTGCGAGCATTTTTCATATAGCTTTTACCATATGCGGTGATCCTTTCATTGGGATTAACGGAGAAGCAATGAGAACAAAACTAGGTTGGGGGTAATTTACTTGGACATAAAAACAATTTTGAATGCGAGTACTCAACTTTCATCTAGGTACCAACATCCTGCGGGCGTTCTGCACTTTAGTGTCGGTACTCAACTTTTTTGTCACCGGTACTGGGAATGTTCATAAAATTATAAAGCACTTCAGCGAACCGAACCGTGGTTTTCAAAATTCATAGGTTTGGATTGGTTTGAAACTTTTGAAAAACCGACACATCGGTTCGATTCTGATTAAAGGTGAAAAGCGCGAATCGAAGCTGATCCAAAACCAGATTATTTAATATATATATATATATATATATATATATTCAGCAATCATTATGACCATGATAGATATATTCTATTCAAGCCCATGTTTCTCCATTAGGCTATTAAATGACCCATATTTATATTATATTCAATATTCAGCCCATCTTGCCTCATTAAACTTTTAAGCCCAGTTTCCCAGCCATATATGTGTGTGTGTGTGTGTGTGTGTATATATATATATATATCTTCTTTAAGTCTTAACCTAATTTTTTTTGTCACATGTACGCCTGGCTAGAGCTAAGCACCAGTGGCGGTCTAAGCGAGAAAAATCAATCTCAAACTATCCCACGTGCATGTGATCTCTCTCCTACATCCCGACCATCACCATTCTTCTCTTAAACCTCATTATTCCTTTGCATTTATAATATTGCCTCTTATAAGTGAAGCTTACGTATTTATTTTTAAATTATGTTTTTTTTCTTTGTGGTTGTATTTGAACTAGGTAACAATGGAAAGAACTCATCGCCCCTCTTATTGGGTCCTTAAGTTCAATTTCTAATTTATTTTAATTCCTATCTTTGTGAGTGGAGTGTAAACTCATGACAGAAAAAAATTACATACAACATACTACTCTTTTCAATCAAGTTTAAATTTATTGACTTTTCAAATGTCAATTTATTATTAGTGACTTTTTCCACATCTACTTAAAAATTCAAATTAAATGTATCTAAGGAAAATAAAATTTTATTTGTTTTTATATCATATAAAATATTTTTAAGGAGTTTTCTCTAAGAAGGCTGGCTATAGATATTTACTATATGAGCATAAATATTAAATTCCAAGTCTAAAGTATTAAACTTAATAAAAAATTTCGCCTTAAATAAGTTTTAATTCTATTTATAATATTTATTACTTTCCATATTTACAATACTGTAATATAACTTTTACAATACTTTTTATTAATTGTGATGTGAGAAATAAATTAAATTAAAGTGTTTAGGTATAAAAAAATTGAATTAATTTCATAATTGTTACAAATAGAATTTAGTGACAGATCATACATAGTAAATTTAAAGAAATTTAATTTCTTTAAGTCTTCTTTTTTCCTTATAATATTTCTACTAACTTCAACCCATATATAACATGTAAACAATGTTTTAGATAATCCTTATCAATTACCCCATGTTGAAATTAGTAGCTTAATATAGAAAATGAACTAATGATTTTTTTAAAGCATAATAAATTGTAGGTATTGAAGACTTTATAAAAGAATAAAAAGTAGACACTTGGCCACACACTAAGAGAGTATTATACCCTTTATTGATATCAAACCATGAGTTTGATACTTTTAGATGCTAAAATAGTTAAATAAAAAAATGAAATTTTGTTATGAAGATGAATATAAAAATATGTAAAAATGAGAAATGTTTTAATTTTCATGTCAATCTCATGGTGCATATTTATTTAATTTAATTTCAGCGTTATTTTATTATAAGAAAAACAAGTTTATATTTCAATTTCAATTTCTAATATAAATTATATCTTATTTAATTCTTTATTAAGATGGATGAAGATGTGTCATTAAATGTTGAAGGTTACATTCGAAGAGGAATAGTATAAAAATGAGAAAGAAAGGCA
The DNA here is from genome assembly GCA_016808115.1 of Tetrastigma voinierianum. Lineage (NCBI taxonomy): Eukaryota > Viridiplantae > Streptophyta > Magnoliopsida > Vitales > Vitaceae > Tetrastigma > Tetrastigma voinierianum. Next base: position 789,851 of record JAEQBH010003523.1, read on the forward strand.
AAGTAGATAAATTGGAAAACAACTAATATTCAAATGACAAAAGAAAGATGAAGAGGTAAAAAACCATCAAACTCACAAAAACTTAAAGAATGAAAGAAAAGAGTGAAGGAGTGAAAAATTTACATAATATGAGATCTGTTTTTGCTAAATATTTGTGTGAGAAAAATCCACGTGCATCATGCAATACTTGCGACCAATCTTATGCTGAAGTGATTCTAGAAAAGAAGTGGGATTAAATAATAAATTTATGTAGTCACTTGCAATCAATCTTTAAGAAAATCTCATATAGAATAATTGATAAGAAACAAAAAACCATAAGTTTTGATACTAAGAAAGAGGTCGGGGATGGTGATAGTGCTAAGATTGGGAATTTAAAGGTTGTTAAGTATGATTTTAAATCAATGGGCAAAGTGTGAAACGCTAATGTGATTTATTGGCTGACGATTTGCCTTTTGAAGTCGTTGAAGGGGAGGGAATTAAGGATTATTCTCGCAGTAGGAGACTGGGTTTGTAATTCCTTCTCAGCATAACTGTTTGAAGAGATTATATGGAAACTTTTCATAGAAATAAAAACTTTGAAAACCATTTGAATAATGAATGTTGTTCTTAACTCAATGATATGGTCATATGTTCGAATTATGAAGGTATAATGTGCTTGCTCATTGGTTGATCAAGTTAGAGGATTGCAAAAATTTTGAACTTTTGTCAAGTTCCTAATCATAAAGGAAGCACAATTGGAAGAGTAATTGAGAGTTATTTGTTGGATTGGGGCATTGAGCATGATCTCGTAATTACTATTGATAATGCTAGTTCTAATGATTTAGTTATTACAAATTTGAAAGATCAATTTTCTTTGAGGTGTAAGGTCTTAAACAATGAATTCTTGCATGTTCGTTGTTCTGCACATATTTTAAATCTTACCATTATTAAGATGGGTTTGAAACATAATAGAGTACATTGTAAGGCAAAATGATTCGATAGGTTAGATCATCTCCAGCTAGACTTGATGCTTTTACAAAGTGTGTTGAACATGTGAAAATATCAAATAAAAGTCTATTGTGTCTTGATGTGAAGACTAGGTGGAATTCCACCTATTTGATGTTGGATGCAGCAGAAAAATTTGCTTTTGTTAGGTTCTGTATCAAAATTCTGCTAAATATAAGAAACATTTACAGAGAGAAAAGTGGGGCACATCGGAGAAAAGAAGATTGGGATAGAGCAAGAGTGTTTATTCAAATTCTTAAGAGAATGTTTATGATGTTACTTTAGGAAGTTTCAGGTCTTTGTGTTACTTCAAATATTTTTAATAAAGAGCTGGTGGCTATAAGAACATTGCAAAAAAAAAAAGGCTAATGGGGGGGATAAAAGTGATATTTGTCTATGCATATGAATGAAGGAAAAATTATAAAATATTGGAAAATTTGCAGCATCTCTTGTCTTATGCATGTTGCTACTATTTTGGATCTCGATATAAGTTGAAGTATATAGCTGAGAAATTTGTTTGAACCTTAGTATGTGACCAGTGGCCATCTAGAAATTGCTTCGTTGAATCAAAATTTCAATCCGATTATGAATGATAGTATGGATTTTATTCATTGAACTTTGGGAATGAAATGAATACTCCCACTAGATTATGAGGAATTGATGATAATGATAGTGATGATATTGATGATACATTTGAAAAGAAATTGGAAGATAAGGCATCTTTGGAGATAAAATCTGAAATTGGAAAGTATTTGTTAGATAATCTTGAAAAGTTGGGATCACCGATATTTTTGGATTAGTGGAGGTGGAATGCTTCCTAATTATCAAGATTCTCTCTAAGATGACAAGATATATTGACAATTCCTATTTCAACGTCATGCAGATACGCTTTTGTCTGAAGTGAATGTATGATGCATTTAGGAGTTTATTGTCTCTAAAACAGTGGAGACACTTGTTTGTTCACAAAATTGGTTGAAGAAGATCACACAATCAATTTCTGAAATTTTGAAGCGAGTTTAGAAAAGTATGAAGACATTACACAAGGTATTATACATAAATCTTTTGGTTTAGTAAATTATATTTTGTGATATATAAAATGACTAGCTCATTTTTCTATGTTTACTAGAAATTGGAGAATCCAAGTAAAATTGTGGAGGAAGATATAATGGAAGAGAGACCATGGCTTTTGAAATATGAAGCTTTTTCTATGTTTGTTGGGTTGTGTAAGAATTTAGATTTTATTGGATAATTTGTATCAATGTTTAAGAGAATTTATAATTACTTAATTTATTAGGTATTTTAAACTATTTTCTTATCATGTTTGTTGAATATTTTATTATAGAATTTTCATTTAAGTTTATGAAAAAAATGTTAACTATTTGTATAATTGTAATAATTACTTTCATTTACATACATAAATTCTGAGTTCAAAGCTATGAGTTCAAACCCATGAAACAGACTAAGACGCAACGTAGGTTTGGTTGGTTTGAGTGATTACTTTGAGCGGTTTGGATCGGATTGCAATTTTCAAACCGATGTTATAGGGTTTGGATTAAATATGATGCTCAATGGAGTCCAGCGAACACCCCTAACGGTGACCAACGAAGCATCATCCTCTGGACCTTGTAATAAACCACTTTGGTCGGTACTTAACTTTGATCTGGGGTACTCAATATCCTCTGGACAAAACGGTTTTGAGTAGCTGGTGCGCACTCCAACTTTCAGTCTGCGGTACTCAATATCCTTTGGACAAAAATAGGTTTAGTCAGGTACTCAACTGATCTTGAGTACTCAATATCCTCTAGACCAAAAACAACTTTAGTGCGGTACTCCTTCATCAACTTTCGATCTGGTACTCTGCGATTTAAATGTTAAGGGTTTCTTGTTTCTTATTTCCAACAGCACATCTAAAACCAAAACCAACCCTGGCTGAACTAAAACCAACAAAAATCACTTTTATACAAAGATAGGGTTCTTGAAGGAGGAGACCTTGAAAAACATAGGCAAAGAGAGAGTTAGGAGGTTTCCTAACCCAACAAATCCATACACAAACTGAAACAGTTTCCATACATATAGGTTCCATACCAAGGTTCCACTTTTTTTCCTTATAAGTTCATACCTTGCGTTTCTTAAACTTAAGCACTCTTCCTTTCTTCTTACTTGAACAAGGAGAACCAATAAATTGAGAGAATCAAACTAACTTGGCTCTTCTCTCTCTCAACCGTAAACCCTAGGTCTCCCAAATAAAAAATGAGAAAATATCTTCTCATAAGACCATGTTTGGTCTTATCTGTACAGCTTAAGGGTTCCTTCTTTTTTGCTATTAAGTCCTTCTTCATTCTATTTGCACATCAAATTATCAAAATCCTACTTTAACATACAATCTTCTTACCTTATGTCCTTTAAGTCCTTAATTTGATAATTACCATTTACTCTTGACTCTTGGATTAATTCCGGTTTTATCATTTTTCACTCTTAGTACTTAAATTCCGAAAAATACAAATTTTACTTTTCTTATAATACAAAACTATAATAAAACTACTAGAATTACAGTCGAGGGATGTTACATGCAATTTTCATAGTTATGTTGCTCAAATGCGATGTAGTGCTCAATAGTCTCAACATCTCAAGAGATACATTTCAATTCTCCACTTTCCACCAAGCAAAATATATATGTAGGCCAATGGCCACCTAGCAAAAGGTTGGGGGGAAAGGGAGATAAAAACCCAGGACAATTATTTGTCATCATAGGCTATGTAAGTATAAAAGCCTGACAAAAAATTGGATTACCTTGATGAAGGCGAGTTGATTTAGGAGATTAGGAAAACCATTGAGCCTAACACAGGTAATTCCCTAAGGAAACAAATTCAAGAGAGGATTACGATTATGCTTGCCCAAAAATACCCTAGAATTTTTTATAATAATTTTATTAAATATTAGAATTTATGAATTGGAGCCAAACTTAGGTTTTAGAAAATTGATAAATTGATAAAATATGAAATGTAAATTAGAAGTGTGAGAGCATTTGATTTAATATTATATGCTAAAATACTCTCTCTCATTTCAGGAAAATTGATCGAACCCGAAGGAAAATACGCAGGAAGAGTGAAAAATAGCGAGATGTGTGGGAATTTGTAAAAATGAGGACCTAAGGGTAGTTGTTATAAAGAATAAAATGTCTAAGTGAATTTATGATAAATGAATGGCCAAAGTGGAATAATAGGAGACTTAAATGAAATAGTAGTTTTGAGCCAAACATGGCCTTAAAGAGAGTAAGTGACTTAAGACCAGGGTGGAAAATGAAAGTATAATAAGTGTAGGCGAACAAGACTGACCTTACACTTAAAAGGAGTTATAAAGGCCAAAAATGTGGTCTTAGGGCTTATATGAGCAAATCACGTTTTGGAGAAGGAGAGAGGAAAAAAAAGGAAAGAAGAAATCTAGGGCAAGAGAAAGATCAAACTTTGGTGTGATCCTTCCCCTTTCTTACGCCTAAAGTCGGAACAACTTGGAAGAAGATTTGAAGAGATTCAGATAATAAATCAAACCACAATTTCATCCTATTTTGATTTTGGTTTGGGGCATAACTTGAGAGAAAAGGGTTTTATTGATTTAAACCATTTGGAGTTGTTTTGGGTGGATTTCATGGTGGATTTATATGGGGCGGGTGGAAGGTTTGTGGAAGAATGAGTGAGAAATGCAAAATCGCGTTTCACGGGCAAAAACCCGTAGGTGGTATCGGTACCGGTTAGTGGAAGATGCAGGTGTACCATGATCACGATGGGCAATCGGTACCGGTACCACTCAAACCGGTACCGGACACGGTCTGGTACCTCTTGACGGTGGATAGCGGAGTAAATTAGGTCAAAGTGGTCTGCCAGGAAGTACCACAACTGCTTGACCATGTTTGACATGTTTTGCGGGTTAGTCCAGGTATTCGTACCGAATGTTTAGGGACCCTAAGAAAATGAATATAAATGGGGGTTCAAATAAGGATAGAGACTAAAGTGAAGAACGCGTCTAGTAAAGAAGAAATAAACTTGTAATTCACTAAAATTGTTTGCTGCTAATTAATTTGTCACTAAGAGTGATTATTTATTGACTAGGGACGGGTGATGATTGCTTAACCTAGGATGAGAGATCGAGAAGAGAGAAAAGGAAACTAGATGTCAGAACGAGTTCCCCAAGTTTGTTCTATTTATTCTTATTTCAGTATTTTGGTAGTTTACACGCAAGTAACTATGAAGCGAGTACATATATACATGAATAAGTATATATGAAATGAGTACGTGAATAATTATATGAAATAAGTACATAGATTGAGTATATCTTTAGAAAAGAATGTCTGAGAAAGAGAATATGGAATTGAAATGTGATATTGAAAACCGATTGAATGTGAATGATGTTAGACGGGATTCATCAAGCGAATCGTCGTAAATGTGAATTGAATGATATATAGAATGGAACCGCGGCGAGAGAGAGGATGCACCAATGAGTGGCATCGGTCACGAAACTCCGAAATTATCAATATCCCGCCGGCTGAGGATGCACTGTCGGCGTAAATGCTGATGGCGTATGACATTGAAGAAATGTCAGCAGGCGGGATGCACCCGATCGGCGCATCGTCGTAGTGGCGTGTATGGCATTTAAGGTGATACCACATGTCTCGGGTTGCACCAAGCGGCATCCGTCATGATGGGAGGCCAAGGTATTAGAGCAAATGTGTAAGCACACACATTACGAATGAGAATAAGAGAAGAGGCGGGATTCATCAAACGGAATCCTTCATGTGAATTGAATAGTCAAAGTGAATAACCAACATTGACGAGTGTAAATGGGATTTTTATGTATATGCTTAAATCTCATAAATTGAATTGTGAATTGAATTATTACGTGAAAATGAATATTTGTGATATGACAATGAGCTTGTAAAGAGAAATGGCTTGTATCACGGAATTGAATAGCATGAGTATATGTTGATATAATAGGCATGGTTTGATGTTAAATCGTAGCCAGAGATAAATTTGAATATTGGAATAGAGGAAGCTGTATAGAACCACTAAGCATGAAAAATGCTTAGCGTATAGTTTATCTGTAATGCGGTGCTCCGGAGTAGTAAGCAAAGGCGACCAAGATCATGAAGCTTGCGAGTCATAGAGAGAGTCACGGCGGTATAGTATATACTCGAGTCATTTGCATATCATACTATTTTGAACAAGTGGTATTTTGTAAACAAAGGGTTAAACTCTTAACCTTGATTTTATATTATTTTGAAAAGGCATGAATGCCTTCTTTGTAAATAATATTTTTGTTTTATGGAGCCTCTGAATTGCATTGAAATTATGTGATTATAGGCTTGCTTGCCCAAAGCGAAACCCTTCATGACGAAATGACATAATAAAATGTTTGTTACCACCAAGATAAATATAAGCATTCGGAAGTAAGCGGGCTCTGGTTTACGGGATCAGTGAGTCGGGCAGTTAAGATCGTGACACTTTTGAAAAAGAAAACGTAATAAAATGTAAATGAAAATAAATAAACCGAGCGTCCCCGAGTTTCGGTTCGGACTCGCCATTCGGGTCGGACCGGGCTCGGGGATCGCTACATACAGTCAAGACAAGGATTTAAATTTTAGGCTGCAGGGTTGAGAAATGTTCAATATAGCAAAAAGTCATATGAAACTGCTAAGTCGTTTTTCACCAGTGAACCATGAAATTCCTTGGCAATGTCAGCTTTACCCAATGCGCCAAAAAGAAAGAAACTCAATTTTAGGTCATTCAACCTAAAGTTGTTGAAAACCATAAAATATACACCCCGAAAAAGGTTCGAAATAGCCAAACTACTTCAAAGAATTTTTTCGAAGGTGTATTTTATACTCTTTTCAGAGTCTGCACCTAAAATTTTTTTCATAATAAGCTGAAAAGCTTCAATGAATTTTTTCAAATGGTGTGTACTCATGATTATATTCAAATTCTACACCACAGAAGCGTTCAAACGACGAGCAACTTCAAATAATTTTTGAAGGTGTATTTTCAAAACTTATTTTACACACACCAGAGTGCGCAGCTAAGAAAACTTTCGTAATAAGTCAAAAAGCTTTAATGAATATTTTCTAAGGTGTATTCATGATTATTTTTCGTAATATACACCCCGGAAGGGATCGAATCAAGCCGAATAACTTCAAAGAATTTTTTCGAATGTGTATTTAAGAATGTTTTCGAGTTTGCACCTCCGAAAATGTTCGAACAAATAAGCGACACAAAAAAAAAAGGAATTTTTCGAGGAGTGCATTCATTAATATTTTAAGTTCTTGCACTCAAAGAAAATTTTGAAATAATTGTTTATCAAAAATTCTTTCGAGAATGCATTCAAGATTATTTTTCAAAAAAATCTCCACTCACAAAAAGTTTCAAATGACATCAAAGAAAGTTTTGATTTTTTGCATCAAGGAAGAAAAATATTTGATCTTTTGGCAATGGGAAGCACATACCCTACTTCGGCGACCAGGCAGCGGCGGTGATTGCCGATGTATGGTCTCCTGACGGCAACATCAATCTCTCTCCTCCTTCCCGCAGCGGCGGAGCGACGGGAGCAAAACCACCTACAAGTCCTTTAAGGAGGTGGGAAGGGTCTAATAAAGAATCAAAATCAGATATATTTGCAATTATATCTCAACGCCAAAGTGAAAGGAAAAACCTTTTTTTATTCATTGTTCATGTAACGCCCCACAAATACCCTAAAATTTTTTTATTATTATTTTATTATATATTCCGGGTATAAATTGAGACAACTTGGGTATTTTCCGGGAATTTTTAAATGAATGTTGATTAAATTGTTATATGGCTAAAATCCAAATGCAAATATTAAATGCTAAAATGAGAAATTAATTGTTTAGACTGAAATAAACCCAATGAAAAATGGCAGAATTGAATTGTGAAATAAGGACCTAAGGGTCATAAGTTAGAAGAAGAAATGTCTAAGTGTGATTATTGGGAATTTAAATGCAAGCTGAATGCAAATAATTGGGCAAGCTAGCAATTAGGAGAACTTAAACCCAAAAATGGATTTTAAAGAAAGGCCAGAAACAAGGCCTTATGTGATATAGAGATATTTAAGACCAAAAGTGGTCTTGCGGAGCCTCATTTTGGCCAAACGGTTTTGAGAGAGAGAGGAAGAGATCTAGGGCTTGCAAAGTGAGGAGGTTGTGATTCTTGCTCCATTAAAGCAAGAGTTTAAGATATCAAGTTGAAGAAGAAAGCTTGACATTGAAGGTTGAAAGAGATTTAAGGTAAGAAAAACCAAACCCTAACCCCCTTTCTACTTGTGTTTAGGTTTAATAAAACCCCAAATGTGTTTGCATATGCAAGTGTTCTTAGAGTGGTTTTAGTTCAGTTTGAGATTGTTGCATTGTTTAGATTGAAGTGGATTGGTTTGGAAGGTGTTTGTAAAGGGAGAAGAAAGAGAGAAGGAATGTTGGGTTTTGAAAGGAAATCCTTGTCAAAATTTTGTCAAGACCCTATTCTTGTTTGGCTATGAATTCAAGTTTATAATCATCCAAATTAAGTGATTCTAACTGGTAAAGAACCATAAGAGATAGGGCTACAAATGTATAGAAGGGATTAGGAGCAAATTGTAGCTCTAAGGCTCCTAAATACTGACTTAAAGGTGAGATCGTGTAGCTCACGGGTTATGCTCTGTTTTGGGTATTGTTATAGTGTTTTGGCCATAAGTTGAGTTTTACTCATCCAAATTGAGTGATTTAAAATTATGGGTAAAATAAACTTCTAGGGGAATAATTTACTTCAAGGAAGTATATGCAAACTATAATCCCAAAGTGCCCATAAATTTGTCAAAGTGAATATATTACTTAAAAACGAGTCAATTACCTTTTAAATTACGATAGTTGGATATAAATGCAATAACAGTTTTGTTGATCAAGTGGATAATGAAATTCTAGTTGAAGAAACCTTAGAACCAGCCAAGTCAGTGAAGGAACATTCACAATTTATGGAGTTAAGACCTGAGTGAGAATAACTGTAGGTAGCCGAGTGAAGTGGGCATGCGGCCAGTTTGGCATTAAATGCCGTAACTTGAGTTTGGAGTGATCAAGTAAAGATGATTCAATTTCCTACTAAAAACTAGACTCATATTTAAAATTTTCTTGGGAATCATGAGCAAATTATGGCTCATGTGTCCTAGAAGAAAATTTTTCAAGTGAAAGGGTATATGAAGGTTGAGACATAAACCACGACCCGAAAACTCTAGAATAACTACTAATATGTGATTGTCATTATATTACAGTTATTATAGGGGCTAACGAGGAGGAAAGCGCATTGAAGTCGAATTTACAGAAGATCGGAATCAAAGCGGCGATTTTGGTTTGTTCTATCACCTCCTATTCTTGTTTCAAGATTTAGACCTTTGATTACAATGCATAAGAAAAACATATTGAATTGTTTTAATTAGTTTGAAGAAATTGATTGTGAAATGTTTGCAAATGAAATTGCATGAGTATTGAAAATGAACCGTTTATAGAAATGTACATATTGTACTGTATGTTGCTATAAAAAGATTTGAAGCATACATGATGAATGTTAACCGTTTAGTTCGTATGAAGGACCGATTGGTATACCAATAAGGAATTTCCAATCAACGTCTTCTGACGATTATATTTGATGTATTCGCTCGATCAACAACATTGGCGGGACATGCATGTTATTCACTGTTTGATTTTTAACCAGCGTTCAGCGGCGAGCGGGGGGACGCCGTCTTGTGTTATAAAATCGTTTTTATACGGCGCAGCTGGCAGGCAGAAAGCGCCTAGCGGGACCGTGCGGTGATTAGATATCTGTCTCAAAGCGGTAGTTCATTGTTAAGGGTAGAACCAAATTGATTTGATTTGAGATTGTGACAAATTGGAATTGAAAAACATGATTTACCGATTATTGAAAAGTATTGTGAAATGCCGTTGATTATCAATGACTGCCACGTATGGAGTGCATATTTGGATTTGATCAATGAACCGCAAATGATTGTATATGAAATAGTATATGTATTGTATTGACATTGAGTCATCGAAAAAATCTAAAAGTTTGTTTAGTAAAAATTTGCATGATTTGATTTAAATTGAAACCCGAGAATGGGTATATAGAACCACTAAGCATGAAAATACTTAGCATGTAGTTTTATCTATGAGTGCAGATTGACAGGAGGAGCGAAAAACAAGATAGAGGATGTTGAGTCATAAAGAAAGAGGTGCGGAGTATGTTCGAAATAGCCACATTCACCCCATATCTCTTTTTTGAACATTGATATTTGTAGAAATAATTTCAACTCTGAATATCTATTTTGTAAATCATTTGAAAAGAAACGATATGCGCTATGGTAATTAATACTTTTGCATGAATGAAATGAAATGGAAGTACCCCTTTAAAAACACTTCCCGCATAATATATTTGAAAATGATTTGCCTGCAGCTTTAGTGAGTGTAACTCTAAACAATCATTTTTTTTGATAATGATTTTGATAAGGTGATTGGTGACATTAGAGCAACCGGACTTGTGGTTGGACCACTTAGCATGAGAGTGGGAGCGGAATAAATTCTGATTCACATCTTTGTTACATCAAATATGGTGGAAATGGTGGAAGTGGGCGGAGGTTTGAGACCATGAAAATTTGGAGGCCACGAAAAAAATGATGTTATAAAGGCCGTGAGAGACATCCGAGATTTGGCAGTAACGACAATCTTTGTACCTGGGATTTTTTACAGAGCGATGGTCGCGGGTTGTGGTGGCGGAGCTTGACGCGACGCCTTCCATCTGTGGCGGGCGGTAGCGACGCGGTGGTGGCGCTGACGGCGATGAATCAAGGAAGAAGATGAAGAAGGTAAAGTAAAAGAGTTTCCTTTTTCCAAACAAGTGGGGATGTTTTAGAAAGAGAAAATAAATTCTTTTTGGGAATAAGGAAATCCTAAGTTGTTTGGAGAAGAAATTGAATGGTTTTTCTTTGGAAGAACAAAATCCTTTGGTGTAGGAAAAACAAAAGTTGTAGGTTTAAACTTGATAATGGTGGAACTTTCTTGAGAATCAGCATTGTTACGATCCGACTTTGCTCATTTTGCCGTTTAAAACCATCATAAGAACGAAGTTGGATTTTGGGTTTTATGATTGGAAATAAGTCTAGAAGAATATTTTTTGGGGCTTTAATACATACAAAAAATTTTTTTCATATAAACATTGCCCATGGACAATATTGTATGCGGAGGGCAATCATTGACACTAAAAATAATTTTTTGCCCCAAATGGTAGTAAAATGGGCCGAATAGAAATAACAAGCCCAAACCGTGTGAGCCCAACCCCGATCATTAAAAGCGTGCCTTCTATTTATTAACTCAAGAAGATGTCGATCCATGAGTTTATTTCTAAGCTTCAATAATAATATGTATGTGGGTTATTTCTCAAACCCATGAATTTTAAAATTGAAGGAAGTAGTCATATAACTTATGCAAAAGTAGAACAGAGGAAAGACAAGTGGAAAGACAACTATGCAAGAGGTTGAGATTTGTGGCCAGGTAGTGGAAAAAGTCAAGGACACATGTAAAGGTGAAATAAAGGACTATGAGACGTGGAGAAGTTATAAAAAGAGTATCCCCCAGCCTTGTATGAAGCGAATGGTAGAAGGCGGGTTCTGGGGAGGAAGGTTAAGCGAAGCCCGGGTTGGCCTAGTGGGAGGAGTGGTGTAATAAGTTGGGGAAGAATTTGAAAAGGCGTGGTAATCCACTTGAACCTTCATGAGAGGAATCAAGCATCAAAACAGGGACATGTACTAGGTTGAACATAGAGCCAGGTGATTGAACACTAGAACAACCCCACAAGCAGATTTCCTTTTCTTTACGATCTTAACCTTAGCATATGCAGATCACCTTTTTCAGTTCACGCTTAGTTTTATGTGTTTTCTTCCAGGCATTTTATTTTACTTTAAAGCTTTCATGTTTCAACATTTTATTTTCAGTCTAATTTTATAATGAAATTTGTTATTTTATAAATTAATTGGATTGATTTTCTTGCTTTTAAATCGATTCTATTGATCATTTAAAGACATTTTTCCATAGAATGAAATTTATCAGAAATTAGAAAATCCAGCATTTTGAAACTTTTTAGTTTAGCGGGGAAGTTAAATTTGACATAGTTTAGGTTTGAAAATACTATATTATTTTGTATGTGGACATTATAATTTCATAATTTTTATATATTAAGTGAGACCGCTATAGTATCCTGTTTTCAAACTTTATCCTTCCTCTCTCTCTCTATATAAGAAGAGAAGAAGAAAGAAGAAGAGAGAAAGAAGAGAAGAAGAGAAAGAAGAAAGAAAAGAAAAGAAACTGTAATGTTAAAGGCATATGTATGGGATTTGCATATTACTAGGAAAAAAGTTGAGAAAGAAAAACCATGTTAATATTTGGCTGATATAAAGCACCCAGTGAATCTAGATAGATCTTGGTAAGTTGTGATTGTGATGGCTATCAAAGGAGAGCCTCATAATAATGATACACAATGTTTCGTGGGATGGATTAGTTTGATTGTATTTTCTCAATCAACAGTTATTTTCAGTTCAATTTGCATTTCGACTTTGTAGACCGAATATGTGGGCCCAAACCATTCAAACCACAAATTCAACCAGCTAATGGTGCGGAGTTTTGTACGGAAATAAGTTATTTGAGAAAAAAAAGATTGAGTCTGGCATCAAGAAATAGTTTAGTGAGCCCAATGTCGGCATGATGCTTGCCCGGCATTTGAAACATGCGAGCCGACCAGCTGGGACGCGGCAGTGTTTGATTGAGTTAATTCTGCGAGTCGTTGTGAACGGCGGCATTTATTCTGGTGGTCGTCGACAACGGCGACATTTGAATTAATTCAAATGTAAATGCGTTCCCTATGGCGACAATTAAACTGTAAATGTCGTCGTTCAAGCCAGCCAGCTAATTAACGGTTGATTTAAGTGATCGGGCTAGGGCTTTTTTCATTCTCGGCTTCTTACCTTGACATTATCAGGGTTCTATGCCTTTTACATGTTTAAGTGAGGTGTTGGTGGTAGTGATGATGCTGAGGAGACTGACTAGGTGTCCAATGTCTCATCATCACAGGTGATTGGTATCTGGGCTCTGGTGCTTGTCTTTGAGACATATATCCTTGTTCATTCTCAAGAAACTTGGTTACAAAAGTTCGAAGGAGGATGCATATCATCGCGTCAACATCTCATCATCTCGACGTTCTTCATCATTAACATCTTCGCTAAATGACCATCATTGCACCTTCTTCATCAAATATTATGTCTTCATCGCATCTCATATTGAAATTCACCGACATCGAGTCTGCCTTTGAAGTATTGACTAGCGTAATCAGTTGGCTAGCATTGTAGTAGTCGCGAACAATGATCTACATGGCCACCCACAGATTGGTTCAATTGTGCGCGGCAGAACCACAACTTTAATATAAGTTCATTTTCTGGTAGTTTGTTGTGTTAGCGGATCAACATTTAAGCTTTTCTATCATCCACGTCTTGGAAAAGGTTTGAACTATATTCCATTCTAAGAGGATACCTAGGCTAATTATGTTTGAACCTTAGTTTATCGTAAGTTATCTTTAGTATATCATATCAGTAATTGTTTGGCAGTGCGTTCAGCCGAGGAGGTATCTTCAAAGGGCAATACAAGTTTATGTCTCCCTCATATTGACATCTGTTTTTGGTCTCACTATTTGATATTGACCATTATATGTAGTAACATATCAGGAATTATTTGCAAACAGAGACATATTGACCTGCACATAATGGTCTCAAATGAATTCAATAATATGAGAGGTCATTGTTCAGCGTATCAAATCGCTTTATCATAAGAAAACATTCCCAGTGTCATACGTTTCAATCATTTATAATACGATTAAAATGGTTATAATTTAATATAGTATTGGTGATTTATTGTAACTAGAGGCCATGAATTTATTAACAATTTATAAGTGTGTAATGGTGTAGGCTTTGTGCGGCCCATTGAGCAAATGATGCGAGAAATGAGGAAGCCATGAAGAGGCCGTGCGCATGGGACATTCTCATTCAGTTTAATGCATGTTTATTATTGAATGAGCATTCAGTCCTCTGTTGGAGTTGAGATACCCATTATGTTTAGATAAAGACCCATCTTTGGAAGGGAGGGGATAGTGAGATACCGGAGGACATACTTCTTTTATGTTCATTCAAAAAAGATTATGCAAAGCAAACAATCAAACATTGGCACATCTAAAAGTACTATCCAGGCAGAACAAATTTGTCGAGTTTATATTCAAAAACCAAAGTCAAACCAAATTAGTTGACCAGCTTTTAGAAGGCAAACACTAGTTTTTGAGTCCTTGTTGAACTAGTGAATCAAGTTGTATGCCTCTAACCGACCCGATTCTACCAAAATTCCATACACACACACACACACTTTTACACACACACACACACACATATATATATATATATATATATATATATATATTGATCTTTATCAGGACAGTTTCCATTTTTCTTGTTTGTTCTTTCTTACAAAGTTTACATTAAGCATGAGACAGTTCATTTTCACATATATCTTGGCGAAAATAAAATAAGGCTCAGGAGCTGACGGTTCTACACTTTTGGTTTATGAGTTGAATAAAATTCATGTTTTTTTTTACTAGCTCTTATAATGACAAATCATACAGTTTTGAAATTAAAATGGATCATTGGTGTGATGTTTAACCATGAGGAGACATGAGTTTGAAACAGTTATCTATTTTAAAACCAGTTTTGTTAGCAGGAAAGTACAAATTTACAATTGGTTTTGGTGTGTGTTTGAGAGAGATCTGTTCAAGTTCCACAATGATATTGTTTCAAGGTGTTTTTTGAGATGGGTTTTGAAAATGGATCAGCTGGGACCTTGTAACATGAGATCTCTTGTCAGGCTACAGGTCATATTAGGGGTGCATGGAGTGGTGATCGATCTGAGGTGGCTTGACTTGAGGGTGGGTCAAAGGCTGCAGAGGAAAATATGCTCCCAAAAGCAGGCACAAGGTGGAACTGAATTTTGATTAGATGAAATTCGATCCGAGGATTCTTAACCTGGCTCTTGCGATCTCTACTTATGTTTGTTATAGGTTTCACACTCAGGAATCAAACATGTAACACTGACGTATCCACAGTAGTAAAAAAAAACCCAAATCAGCAACACAAACATCGATATTGGAGATACATTACATTAGAACAACAACCGCTGTGGCGTGCTGGCATTGACATTAGGCAGGGCGTTCTCACGTGGCAGCGCGACTTGGATGATGAGAAGGCAACGAATCGAGGCGACAGGCGCAACGCGGCGATGCGCGGCGAAGGGAAGCGAGAAAGAAATGGGAAAAAGCCCTGGCCGGTCGCCCAAATCGTCGATTGCCGCCCGTTGGAACGGCGACATTTGGCGGTGGAAGGTGAGTTTAATTATTTGCCGTTGTGACGGCGACATTTGTTAATTCAAATGTCGTCGTTGCTCGGCTGGCGGCAATTAAGTAAATCAAATGCGTCAGTTCACGCGTCGGCAGTCATTGAGAAATCAAATGTGGCGTCGGTTCTTGGAAATACACATGATTCAAATATTAGCGAATTGCAGATTTGTGATAAACTCTACCCAGGAGAATTATTTTGAACGCCACGATAATTTTATCACCTCAATAACATTGTACAAAACTCAATGGTGCGGACGTGGCGGTTTTATTAGATAGTGCGGTTCAAATCCCAGTGGCCATTGGTCTGGCTGACCACAGCTTGCTCGTGTGCAGCGGATCACGGTGGATCATACCAAAGTTATCTTTCCAAAGTCAAGCCTTGGTTAGATCACCTCGATATTCAGAAGTCACTTGTGCATCATTAGGCTGTGTACATATACGAGCCGTGGAAGAGTAGCTTTATCAAACAGCAATGTTTCCCTCATGTTGTGCGGGACATGGGTTCATGAAAAAAAAAAAAAAATTGACATCAGGTTTATTTGGCTTCTACGGATCATGGGCATGAAATATCTTTATTATATGAATGAAGTCATTGTAGAGAGAAGCGGGTTGCTTGGCGGCTCACTGTGATCAAATAGTTGGATCATTTTTGACCTATTTTGTCGGATCAATTATTAACAAAGTCCTGAAAGCTCAGTCTTTATGACATGGTCATTCTGACAAAATGGATAAATAATAAAATTGCTAAATATCTGTGGTGTTAGGAAGAAAACAAAGACACAAGAAAGTATAAACTGGCAAAAATTAAGAATGAAAATTTCTAATCTACTTCCATTTCCACATTTCCTCATAGACTCTGACTTGATTGAAAAAGAAAGATTAAAAATCAAATAAAATCAAAATCAAAAGAAATTATGAAGCAGAATTAATTAGTGAAGCTTCAATGAAAAAAAAAAAAGAAGAAAGAAGTCTTCCGAAGGCCATTCAAATATATATTCAATAACAACGTGATGAAAAACGTGATTATGAACAAGAAAAATCTTGAAAAAAGTGAAGTATACAAAAGGTGAGGAGGATTTACAAAGAAAGAAGGAAGAAGAGATTCTGAGAGAGGAACGGCATCGCATTGTGGTGGAGTTAGGGTTGGGTTTTTTGGCTTATCCCGAGGTTGTGTGGAGAAATACGGATGTGTATATATCTTGGGCGAGACTCGCGCTTCCGTGTTGGCGGTGGTAAGACAGTGCATGACTCATGTCGTTGGAAGTTTGAGATCTACGCGAATCTCCTCTGAAGAGGAAGGCGACCCTTGGCTCTTTATGCACGTGATCTTTGATTTCTTTAGTACAGATTTTCTTTGGCGAAAACGCATTCAAAATGTGCGTGGGCGATATCTCTCATACCCTACCCACTTGCAGCAGGCTATGGACACCAAGTGAAGGCAAAAAAGTGAAAGAAAGTGAAAGGGGATTAGGGTTAGAAAATTTCAAATTAGGTATTTAAAAAAAAAGGTCAAACGGGCGGCTAGTCAGGCCCCAATTGAATTAGCCTCTGGTGACCAAAATAAGGGATGATGATTGAACACCCGGGGCGATCTGATGGAACCTCAAGCAACACCACCTGCGGTAATACTGATGTTGTTACTCAGGAGGTAGATGATTGAACACTCAAAACCGAGCAAAAACATTTCAACATTTCTCTTATTTTTCTATAAGCTGAAGCCGTATTTTCCAAATTCCTAGTTTAGTTTTATATGGTTTTCTTCCCAAGCATTTTGTTACTTCAAAGCTTTCTTGCTTCAACATTTGATTTTCAATCAAATTCTATGATGAAATCTACTATTGACAAACTAGTCAGTTAATTTCTCCCCCTTTTAATTAGGTCTGCTTCTACACATAAAAATCTATTTCAGGCGGGTTTTTTTTTCCTTGAATCAGAGGCAGGGAGATCCATTTTCGTTTGAGTAAGTTAGATTTGACCTGAGTTTTGGTTAAAACCACTATAATTTCTAGCACGTCACATTCACAATTCCATGCTTTGTATGTCCTAGTGAACGAATTTCACTAAATCCACCAAAAATAACATTATCAACTAAGAAAGAAACACAATGAGCTAAAGACATATGAGATTTCATAATGCAAGAAACACTTGCATTAGTGTTCCAAGAATATCATTCTTGGAACACTAATGCAACAAACAACATCCTAAGGATTGATAACTCAAGAAAGAAAAGGAAAAATCTCACCCAGAGATGTTGGAATGATGAGTAAATCTCGGTATTGTGGAAGAACCTTAACAGCAAACGTAGGATTGAAGAGCACCTTGAAAGGAGTCACCACGTAAAATTTGAGCTAAAACAAACAAGATTTGGCCTTCCAATCTTCTTGACAAAGATTAAAACCCTAGTCACATTTTCTTTCTCTCACTAAACCCCTCTTTCCTCTTTTTTTTTTCATGTGTTGCCCCGACACTTACAGCTTTACTTGACTTCCTTTATATATATTTTTTTATTTTAGAGAAATGGAGCACTTCATTAAAGTCTAACAGCCCATTAATGAGTATATCGGCAATCTCCATTAAACTCATGTGGTATTGGAGCTGTACAAGCGCTCTGCGCTATGAGCTTTACATACTCCTTGACAAACCTTGATCTTTGTCATCTGATCCATTCTTGCTATTATTTCTCAAGAATACAATTGCTTTTTGGCTCAAGCATCACAGATCTAAGGATATCTAACATCAATATGCTTCGATCTTGAATGGAACATCAAATTCTTAAAAAGGTGAATGACACTCTGGCTATCACTATAAACCTTGTCTACTTCTTTTGTTGCAATATTTATTCTTCCACCTAAGAATTTTCTCTCATCCACAAAGCTTCCTTACAGCCCTGAGTATTAAGAGCAATGTAGTCGGCTTTTTGTGGTGAATATTACAACACATTTAACCGGTGCCAGGGGATATTTATTAGAAGTCATCAAGAACCTAAAATGAAAGCACCTTTGAATCAATATCACCTACCATGTTTGAATACATCCATCTATGGCATAGGCTCTGCTTTCTCTTGCCCAAAACACCACCTGCCTATAAGCACACCTTGGAAGTGCACATAAGATATCTACGATGTTTCACTTTACTACTTCAGGCTCCTTCCCGGGATTAGTAAGAAACCATTCTTTCTAAGCTCAACTACATGAAGGAAAGTGTTTGGCTGTACAGGACTCACATAGCATACATCAAACGCGAAAAACAGGCAGGCGATTTACCAGCAACAAATGCGCGGAACTTTGCTAATCCTCTTTCATATTTTCTCTCTCACTTGTAGGACATTGCTTTCGAGCTATGGCAGGCTTTAAGAAGTGGCTTTACCTTAAGTGGAAAACAAACTACCTTAGCCTTTCTGTGTTTAGATCTTTTTAACAACCTTCTCAATGTAGCTTTCTTGAGATGTAGAGGCTTTACCTATTCTTCCTGTATCACAAGAAATCCTTTAGTATAAATATATTTCACCAGTCCCAGTCTTTCATGGCAAAATGCTTGGTAGCTCTATCTTGACCTATCAATCTTGCTAGAATCACTGACCCAATTATATTTTTCATCCAATATCTGAGGAGGAGGATAATAAAATCATCAACCAACAACTTTGTAGTAAACACACAATGATCATATGTGGTTCTGTTGTACCCATGACTCATCATGAAAAATTCAAACTTCTTATACCACTCACTTGGTGCTTGCTTGAGTCCATACAAGAATTTTTTTAACTTACAAATAAGGATTTCTTTTCCTTTGACTTCAAATCCTTCAGGTTGCTGCATGTATATTTCTTCTTCCAAATTACCATAAAGAAATTCAATTTTCACATCAAATTGCTCAACTTCTAAATTCAAGTGAGCAGAAAGACCAAGATCAACACGAATAGAGGACATCTTTACCATTGGAGAGAAGATTTCTTCAAAGTCAATGCCTTTCTTCTTATCGAACCCCTTCACAACCAATCGTTCCTTGTACCCGAGTTGTGTCATTGTTTTCAGTTTTCAATCTGTACACCCATTTGTTTATGAGAGATTTCGTTCCTTGTGGTAACTTCACTAAGTCATAGGTGTGGTTCTCAAGCAAGGATCTCACTTCTTCTTGCATGGCTTTAACCCACTCTTTCTTACTCTCATGTAAAATGGCTTCTTGGTAAGTTTCTAGCTCTCCCGCGTTAGTAAGCGTCACATACTCATTAGGAGGATATCTTGTAGAAGGTTGATGCTCTTTGGTATATCTTCCTAATGGTGGTCATATGGTGGTAGTAGAAGTTCTCCATCAACTTTATCAGTTTACTCGACATCATCAACTATAGGATCATCTTCATTTTCAATTACACCATCACCTTCCTGTAACTCTCCCCCATAATTAGCATGCACTGTAGGAAGAACAATTGGATCAATTCTAATTGGAATTTCAGTAGAGGAACTAGCTTTCTCAACCTTGTCACCATCATCAACAAGTCGGTCTTCAAGAAATACAACATCTATGCTTTTGACAATCTTCCTGCTCATTGGATCTCATAGCATATACCCAAATTCTTCATGACCATACCCCAAGAAAATACATGGTTTGGCCTTGACATCAAGTTTGGACCTCTCATCTTTGAGGATATGAACAAATTCTCTACAACCAAACACTCTCAAATGGTCATATGAAACATCTTTTCTTGTCCACACTCTTTCAGGTACATCACCTTTTAAAGGAATTGATGGAGAAAGGTTTATCAAGTCAATTGATGTCCTTGTAGCCTCTCCCCAAAAGGACTTAGGTAGCTTAGAATGAGAAAGCATACACCTAATCCTTTCCTTAATGGTTCTATTCATCCTCTTAGCTACACCATTTTGTTGAGGAGTTTTAGGTATAGTATTTTCAAGTCGAATGTCATGGAGTTTGCAATAACTTTCAAATGGACCCCTGTATTCACCACCATTATTTGCTCTTACAACCTTTAATTTTCTTCTTGTTTCTCTTTCTAATACGACATCGAGTTCTTTGAAGGCATCTAGCACCTGATCTTTAGTTTTCAAACCAAAGTCCTAAACTTTTCTAGAGTGATCATTAATGAAAGTCACAAAATAAAGTGCACCACCAATAGTTCTAGTTTGTATAGTACAAACATCAATATGAATTAAATCAATAACATTTGGCCTTCTAGATGGTGGATTTGTGTGAAATGCAACTCTATGTGCTTTTCCAAATAAACAATGATCACAAGTTTTAAGAGGCATATCTTACAGATTTGGCAAGAATTGCTTTCTAGCAAGAGTTTGAAGTCCTTTCTCACTAATGTGACCAAGCCTCCTGTGCCAAAGTTCAATGCTTCCATCTCGTTGAACCGCATTGATATCTCCTTTATGTAGCTTAGCTTCCATGACATAGAGGGTGTTTTGTTTCTTTCCTCTTGCCACTACTAAAGAGCCTTTGGTGAACTTCTATTTACTTTCACCAAAAGAATTTGTGAATCCCTCATCATCAAGTCTACTTGTGGATATCAAGTTGAGACGAATATCTGGAACATGTCTAACATCCTTGAGTACTAGTTTATTTCCAATACTAGTCTCTAAGAAAATATATCCAATACCCACAATCTTGGATACACCACTGTTTCCCATTCTAACATTACCAAAATCACCAGTTGTATAGGAAGTGAAAAAGTCACTAAGAGAAGTAACATGGAATGAGGCACCGAGATCAATTACCCAGTTTCTATCTTGGGTTGTAAGACTAACACAACCATCATCAATCACGATCATAATATCACCAAGAAATTGTATTAGTCTCTTTATTTTCTTTCTTCACTTGATTCTATTCCTTTGTCCAAATTCTATACTCTTTCTTCATGTGACCAACCTTGTTGCTGTGATAAAATTTGATATATTTTATGGATTTGGATTTTCCTCTAAAACCATGGGGATTCCTACTTTGACTTCTCGCATGCCTTTCTAATTTTTCTTGCCTTTCTTGTTTTCCATGAACAAGTACTCTTGAAGAAGATTCACCTTTTTCTTTCCTTCTGGCCTCTTCATTCAACAAGCTATCTTTAACACTCTCTATAGTTAGAATCCCATTTGGAGTGGAATTACTAACTGTTACAACCAATGTCTCCCAACTATCAAGTATGGAGCTAAGAAGTAATGATGCTTGCATCTCATCATCAATGTTCATTTTCATGACAACCAACTTGCTCACAATACCCTGAAAAGAACTGATATGCTCAACCATATTGGTCTCATCCCATCCTTGGAGTTCAAATTGACAAGTCTTCTAATCAAAGTAGTTTTATTTCTTGATGGTTTCCTGGCAAAAAGGTTTTCAAAATTTTCCAAACATCTGCTTTTGTTTCATCATAAATGTGTTCATGTAGAGTTGGATCCATCCACCTTCTCATATAAGCAATAACTTTTCTATGTTCAACATCCTAATCCTCATCAAGCTTGTCAAATCGCTTTTCTTTTAATCTAATGGGCTTGTATAAATCTTTACAATAAAGCAAATCTTCCATCATATGCTTCTAAATGGAATAATTCAACGAATTTAATTTTATCATGCCCTCATCCATTTTAGCACACAAGAAAAAACTCAAAACAACCAAGCTCTGATACCACTTGTTGGGAAAGAATTACCAAATACAATGATTCTAAAAATGACATTTCCCTCTTTGTGTGCCAAAATTGGTTCAACAATCAAATTAGCCAACACAACAGAGCCAACCAAGCAACAATAAATCAACCACAATGAGACAACAATTTTAGGAAAACTACCCAAATGAAAGGGTAAAAACCAGGACAAAAGTAGGCTACTTAAACTTCCACTATTTGAACAATGATAATAATGGGTTACACAAAGTTATTCTCTAACAATCAAACTAGAGGCTCACAACAACAATACATCGAGAATATTATTCTTGGAACATTAATGCAACAAATAGCATCTCAAGGATGGATAACTCAAGAGAGAAAAGGAAAAATCTCATCAAAAGGTGGAATGGTCAAATGGGTATTGTGGAGAGAGCTAACCAACGATCAAAACAACTAGGATCAAAGAGCACATTTCAAGGAGTCACCACATCGAATTTGAGCCAAAACGAACAAGATTTGGCCTTTCAATCTTCTTGCCAAAGTTTCAAACCCTAGCACCATTTTCTTTCTCCCACTAAACCTCTCTTTCCTCTTTTTTTCATGTGCTGCCCGACACTTGCAGCTACACTTGACTTCCATTTTTTTTATTTTAGAGAAATGGGCTTCTGCCCATTAAAGTCAAGGCCACTATATAAATATACCTCTCTAATTTTTAAAACATTGATATTTTCAATGTAAAAAACCATTAGTAATAATAGGTTTAGAGATAAAAATCACACCTATATTTTCGATGTCCTCTCTTAATGGAACCTAAGACTATTTACTTACAATTTTTGAAAACTATTTATTTTTTTCCTAAAAAATAAGGAGAATAAGGAAAACAAAAAAAAAAAAATGTTTGGTTTCCAATTTTTTATTGTTTTGAAAAACACGGAAAACATAAAAAATGCTAAATTCAAATAATAAAAACATTTTTGAGATAACACTATTTTGGCGTTCTTTGTGTTTTCTAAAACTGAGGCCTAATATTTCTCTTTTTGGATTTAGAGAATTCATGAAAAAATGAAAGCCCTAACACTTGCGACGCTAAGGGATTTTAGCTCTAACACCTAAGGCTTTACTTGGAACCTATAAAGTATTTGGGAAAGAAAGGAAAATGATGTTTTCAAGTTTGGTTTCATCTTGAAATATATAAAAGAAAATCAAATATAATCAAAATTCTTCAAAATTTTAAGTTACTTAATCCTTATTTATTGGAGAAAAACAAATAAAATGAGTTTGAATAAACATATAAGATTAATTTAATAAGTTTAGGCCTATTTGATTTTCCTCAAAATTTTATTTCCTTCAATTTTTTCTTTCTATTTCCTTTTCTTACTACTTTCTAGGTTCCGTTGCAAACTGAGCCTAAGGATTATTTGTGTGGTTAAATGACTTAAGATCATCTTAAGTTCTTTTCAGAAAAATAACATTTTAAGTTTGGGTCACTTAATCTAACTTGGGTTTTAATTGATTAATTAGTCTTATTGGGCTCCAATTAATCAATTAACCTAGTCCAAAGTTATATTCACAAAGTCCTATAATATTATGTTAGAAGTAAGATGAAGAAGTATCCGCACTTTCTTAATTAAGTGCGTAAAGTTCACATAACTAAAGTTTGTTCAGGAGGGAGGATACAAGTATCCAAAACCTAAGGTTCCTCTTCTCCCTAAATATTTACCAAAAGAAGTAATTATAAAAAAAATATAGATTAGTATGAAAAGAGGAGTTACAGATTACATCCTAAATATACCATATCTTTATAATTCAATTTTGACTAGTCTCGCAATAAAACAAGGAAAAGGAAAGTAAGAACTTACTTGGAAAGTATTTTTTGAAAAAGTTTTGAGAAATATTTCTCTCAGAACTGTTTTTAAAAACTATTTTTGAAAATTGTTTTTGTAGAACAAAAATCATTTCTGGACTTCAAATATTATTACCCCATTCCCTATGTTTTTAAATAATTTGCTTAAAAGTTGATGGGGTTTAAAATAATAGGCACGAGGCCCGAGTCTGATACGAATGCCGGGCTTAAGAAGGGATTAAGAAGCTGATTTTTAGTGCTTGAGTGTTGGAGGCCCCTTGTTGATCCCCCCCGAATATGGGGCCCAAAATAAGGGCGCAAGTCATCCCTTCAAAAGGCTGGTAATGTAATAAAAGAATTCGTATTAAAGGAAAATACTTAGTCTCAACCAATTAGGAAAGTAGGATATTTCCTCATTATTGCCCATCAATTATCCCTTATTAATCGGTTTACGATAAGGAAAGAAAATCTCTCACCCAATGGAAAGAATATCGTATCACCATCCAACTAAGAAAGTTATCATTCTGTATCATCATCCAACTAGGAAAGTGATCATGATGACCCATTATAAATACTAGGCCACCACAGTGATTGAAAGGGACGCCATGAGAACTTCATTCCTAAAACATTTGATCTTCTCTTCCACGAAAGAGCGGCTTAGGCATCGGAGGCAGCGGGAAACGCCGATCCTTTTCGTTTCTTGTTTTTGTAGGAGCGACATCGTCGGCGGATAGTCGGCAATTCGAGGCAGCTCGGCCCAGGTTAAGTTTGAGAAAAAAAAGCATCCATTAGTTTGGGCGCCGTGCGTGGGAAGACGGTTCCTTTACAAATAAAGGTGATTTCTTAGTAACTAATGGTATCCACTTGGAACACAAAAAATTAGGAGCCAACCATGCGTCGGATGCAAGACCGACAAGGCGGCGTAGATAGCCAACCTCGGTACACGAAAACTATCTGAGGCGATACGGATGAGATGGAGCCTTTCAGCGCTCCTTAAATGCGACATCTGGCGGAGAGTTGGAACAACTCACCCGGGCAAATCTGCTTCCCTAGGAGGCCGCAGCCAGGCAGAAACATGAACCCCCTCCTTTAGAGAAGCCCAACACCTCGACTTCCTCGAGAAGCAAATGGAGAAGGTGAAACTAGCCAAGCTAGGGAGCGTGATCCTTACAAACCCCCCGAAGAGAATCTCAATGAGGAAAGGCATGGAAGGGACAACAGAAGCAATGGACCCATACCCATCCTTGATCAACAGGAAACAGGGGAGCGGTCAGTGGAGAAGAGGTTCAGGGACATCAGCGAGAGCTTAGCCATGAAGAGAGGAAGCTGATAAGGGCCGAACTCAAGTCTACATGGACGCTTTGGTGTAATAAGGCCCGAATCAGTTCCTGGAGTTGGGGTGCTGCACTTCCCTCTTCCCGGCCAAAGTTAGAATGCCCGCAGTTGAAATGTTCAATGGAGCAGACCCCATAGATCCTCAGGCATATAAGAACGGATGGAGCGCGGATGCTCCGGAAGGCCACCGGCACCTAGGAGCTGTGGCTCGGTTTGCGAGAGCGCGGTACCGGGAAGGCCTTAGCGCCCGGGGCCCGGCCGGCTGGTTTGCGAGGCTTAGCAGCTCGGGGAAGGCCTCGGCCCGAAGCCACGTGCTCGGTTTTCAAACGCGGCTGGGGGAAGGCCTTAGCGCCCGGGAGCGATGGCGCCGGTTGTAGGCTTAACGACTCCGGGAAGGCCTCGGCGCCTAGGAGCCCGTAGCTCGATTTTGAGCTTAACGGCTCGGGAAGGCCTTGCTTTCGGGGCCACATGGCTCGGTTGCGGAAGCAACCTTTCGGGAAAGCCTTAATGCGGGAAGCTCAGCGGCTCGAGGTTGTAGGCTTAAGAGGC
Source organism: Tetrastigma voinierianum (assembly GCA_016808115.1). NCBI lineage: Eukaryota > Viridiplantae > Streptophyta > Magnoliopsida > Vitales > Vitaceae > Tetrastigma > Tetrastigma voinierianum. The sequence continues at coordinate 815,674 of JAEQBH010003523.1, forward strand.
GAGAGGCCTCGGCGCCCGAGGCCACATGGCTTTCGGTTTTAGAGCTTAATGGCTCGGGGAATGCCTCGAGCGCCTAAGACCTGTAGCTCGGTTTGCGAGCTTAATAGCTCGGTTTGTAGGAAGCAATGGCTCGGGAAGGCCTTAGCGCCCGAGAGCAGTAGCTCGCGGTTGCAAAGCAACGGCTGAAGGCATAAGCCCGCTTTGAGCCCTAGTTTAGTTGCGAGCTTAACTGAGGGAAGGCCCTTAAAGCGCCCGGGGAGCCCAGTATAGCAACGTTTGCGAGCATGGCTTTCAGAAGAAAGAGCCTTAACGTCAGGGGCAGAGTAGCTCGGTTTTCAAAGCTTAACCTGGAAGGCCTTAGTGCCGAGGAGCTCAGCTTAGTTTTTTTCGAGGCTTAAAGCTTCGGGAGGCCTTAGCGCCCGGGGAGCCGGCGCTCGGTTTCGAGCTTAATAGCTCGGGGAAGGCCTCGCGCCCGGGAGCCACATGGCTCGGTTTGAGCTTACCAACTGGAGGCCTTGGCGCGGATCCAGAGGCTCCGGTTGCGAGATCTTAAGAGCTTAGGAAGGCCTCAGCACCCAGAAGCCCTGTAGCTCGGTTTCGAGGCTTGAAAGCCGCTCAAAGAAGGCCCTCAACGCCCAAGAGCCTAGCCAACTCATTTGCGAGCTTAATAGCTCGGGAAGGCCTCGGCGCCGAGGCGGTAGCTAAGTTTGCGGCGTAACGGCTGAGAGGCGCGGCGCCCACGAGCTAGAAGCTCGGTTGTGAAACGCGGCTGAAGGCTTGGCGCCTAAGAGCCCGGTGCTTCGGTTGTAGAAACGCGGCTCGGGAGGCCTCGCTCGGGAGCATGTAGCTCGGTTGCGAGCTCGGCGGCTCAAGAGGCCTCGGCGCCCGGGGCCCATTCCTTCCGGTTGCGGGGAATTTGCGGCTCGAAAAGGCCTCAGCGCCGGGAGCCCGGCATTCCAGCTTTGGAAGCACGGCTCGGGAAGCCTTAGCACCCGGGGCCAATTTCAATTTGCAGAGCAATTTCGGGGAAGGCCGCCACGCGCCTGACACAATAGCTCGGTTCGCCGGATCTTAACGGCTCGAAGGCCTTAGCACCCATGACTCGTGCTTTCGAATTGCAAAGCAGCCAACTGAGAGGCCTCGGCGCCCGAGGCGTAGCTCGGTTTGCGGAAGCGCGGCTGCGGAGCGCACCAACACCACGAGCCTTGGCTGGTTTGTAAAGCAACAACTCAGAGACCTTGTGCTCGGGGGCACAATGGCTCGTTTTGAAGCTAATTTACTCGAAAAATCACAATAGCCACCGGAGCCCGGTAGCTCGGTTTGGGGTTAAGCGGCTCAGACCGGACAAGGAACCCGGCATCTCGATTAGCGAAACAATATTAATCAATGAATCGGTATATTAGCAAAAGTCAATGTAGGAAAAATAGGAATCCACAAGACTCAGCCGAAAATAGCGAGGTTAAAATAAAGTCTAAAAGCGCTTGAGGCGGAGACTGTCAGAAGCGAGGGGGCAGTAAGCTCACAGCAGCGACGGGGCTAGCTTAGGAGGAACAAAGATCATCGGTGGGAACACGATTAGGGGCCCTTCTAGCCTCTCGGCACCCAACCTCAAAAGCAGATTCTTCTACCTCCTCATCGGCAAGTTGGAAATTTGAACTCTAAGCCTGGGAAAGCTCTAGAAGCCCTGCGTTGGAAGGCAAGCCACCCGAAGGCCCATTGGGTGCAGGCCTCATCTCTGAGCTCTGCTATCACTTCGCCCCCTCTGGTTAGCCAAAGCCTTATGCCTCTCAAAGTCCATCGAAGCTTGTCGAGCACCTCTGTCAAGCACTCCACAGAGCTTCCAGCCTCCAAAGCCTCTTGGCGAACCCAGTCCAATGTCGTCACCTTGACACGCAGGTCACCCTTAGCAACCTGCAACTCCTCTCGTGGCGTGAGCTCATCTTCGCGACCTTGAGTCCTTAGAGCCATCTTTTCCTTATCCTGCATAACGCCTCGCCGTGAAGGCATGCTTGGGTCAGACCTATGCTTCTAAACCTCGAGTGGATCCCTTATCGAGGCTTTAAGGCCAGAGCCCTCTCGGGTCGAGGGGCAACCTTAGCCTTGAGACCTCGCCGCTGGCGAAGCCCTCGATAAGGCCCGACCCTCGCTTGAGAAATCGAAAGCCCTTGCCCTTTTTGCGTAGTAGCCACCTACCAAGAACAAGAAAGAAGTAAATTAACAATCTCAGAACAATAAAAGAAATGGAGTCATCGAGCTTAGACATACGGCGGTTCCCGACGGAAGAGGCAGAGCCTTATAGGGCGGGCGTCCACCTTCTTGAGGTGAGATCGCGAAGGATGGAGGACACTGCCCCAACGGCGAGTTCCACATGAGAAAGTAGAGTCCTCATGCCCCACAGCACTAAAGCGACCCCTTCACACGTCATCTGGCGTTGGAGGCGGGGCTGGCTCCCTAGATATAAGACTGGCAGAAATAGGAAGAACCTTGGGGGGGCCTCGGCCTTCCACTGAAGAACCCCTCCGGCTCCCACACGGTAGACAAAGGCGAAAAGGAGCCAAGCAAAAGAGGTCCTAAAACACGCCTAAACAGCTCGGAGGCCAAGATAGGGAAAGTTAAAAAGAAGAAGGAGGAGGGCATCTTTAGAGCTACGAGAAAATAACTTGATCCTCGGGAGGTAGGACTGACCATGACTTTGAGCAATGGACAAATATGCTGAGGATAATCCAAACCAGCGAGAGGAAAAGGACTCAGAGACAAAGGAATACAAGTAGCAGCGGAGGATGTCCCCCAAGAGACGATAGAGGCGATAGTCGAATTGGCGCGAGGTGAAAAGTCGGTCATTATCATAAGATGTTTAACGACTTAGACCCCAAATCAAACCATCGGTAACCACGTGGAAGTCACACCTGAACTTGAAGCAATACATTGCCTACGCGCTTTAGCGAAAATTTGGGGGAGACGGCGATGGGGTTTAAAATAATAGGCGCGCAGGCCCAGAACACGAGCCTAAATGCGGGCTTAAGAAGGGATTAAAACGAGGCCTAGTACCAGTGTTGGGACCTTGATGACATCCCCCAAATATAGGCCCAAAACAAAGGTATGATTCACCCTTCAAAAATTGTTAATGTAATCAAGAGAATTCGTATTAAGGAAAATACCCAATCTCCACGATTAGGAAAGTAGGATATTTCTAATTATTGCCCATCAATTATCCCACCCCGTGTCGGTTCTACGATAGGAAGAAAATCTCTCACCCAATGGGAGGAATATCGTATCACCATCCAACTAAGAAATTTATCATTACGTATACGTACATCCGACTGAGGAAAGTGATCATGATATTGTATAATACCGAGCACTAGTATTGAGCGGTATGCACAAAACTTCATTCCCTAAGTAGTTGATATTCTCTTCCACCAGAAAGAATTGACTTGGGCATCGGAGAGGCAAGGCGAAACCCAGCGATCTTTCATTTCTTGTTTTTGCTGGAAGAATGACATCCCGGTCTGACGGACCGGCCCAGCAATTCGAGCACGCTCCATCCCAGTTCCGGTTGAAAAAGCATCATAAAAATTGAACTTTATTTCTAGAGCAGGTCGGTGTTTTAGTGTGTTTGTGATTTGTTTTTGGGTCATCGGGCGGCGAGTGAGGCCGTCAACTAAATATATTCTCACAAAACCATATCATTTCTTTTAAATATCTTAATTGTCTAATTTTCAAATATTTCTTTCATCTTCTTGCTTCTAAGATTAGGTAATTTTCTGAAAATTAGGATCGTTAATCTTATGGAGGCAAGTCGAATTCTAATTGTTAATTTGCTGACTTTCATGTTATGGCTCATTTAGGAACCTAGAGAAATAAAACAAAGTAAATATGAAGAAAAAGAAGAAAAACCTAGTATGAAGAATTTGAGGTTTAGGAGAGAACCATTGATAGGCAGAACTCAATTGACTTACCTTTTTATTATATCAACTCTTTTTAGAGATTAAAAAATCAAAATTTATCTACTTAATTATTATGTCGAAAATATTTTATTTTATTACACTATCGCTTAGGCGATGACAACTTTGTGAGTACCGTGACCTTTAGATCTAGACTCACTACTCAATAGGCGCGGTGCGCGGGATATGCTTGTCGTATTAAAACCATGCGGTACTAACCCGGAGCCATTAGAGTCTAAACTTCTAGTGCGGGATCCCAGAATCCCTAATTGATAATCTGTCGCATATGGGAAGTTTGTTATGGATAAATATATTAAGGAGGAAACTAAGCAAGATATTTATCCACGGATCTCCCAGTATCCAAATCTCATACGTCTCAAAATCATAAATCCTTAATAAGGGAGAATTAGTCATTGATAAGGAATGAAAGATTTTATCTCCAAAATCACAAGATTATCTTCCCTATAATCAAGGAGAAATTCGAGTATAAAAGAGAAAGATTTCCCACGAGGGAAAGGTATGCAATTCTAATTACGCGAACTTCCTTCTTCATCTTCTCCATCCTTTTGCTTGCTTAATCATCAAAGCGTTTGCTTTGCAGTTGTCAAACCCCCTTTTTGCGGGTTTATCCTGCGATGCCCAGGTCGAGGCAGTCAAGTAACAACAATTAGTGCCGTCTGTGGGAATCAAACAAAAAGTCTTATCGATGACTCGCAAAAGCTTGTCTCCAACTGGCACCGGTAACCTGCGCCACTAGTAGCTCAGCAGATTCCCGCACACATCCTAGTTAGTCGACTGGTGTAATGTCAAGCAACCCGATGATCCAATCACCTGAAGATTAATTCCTTCATTGGGTTCAAGACATGGAGAAGAAACAAGAGAAGCCTTGAGCCAGGATGAGAGAATTCTGAGGATGGCGTTGAACATCTGCGGCGAAAGCGTCGTTTGATAGTCGGGTAGAAAAGGCTACGATCTTGGCGAAAGAAGGCGTGCAAGATGGCGCGGTCAACCGAGGCACCCGACCGCTCAGCGATAAAGGAAAGGCACCATCGCCCTCGGCGATGTAAATACCCGACAGGCGGCAGGTTGTCCTCAGCGACTTCATGAGCCTCTACTCCAGTAAAAGTAAGCGGGGGCGAGTCACACCGGGGACACTCGCCTGCATTTAGCGCCAATGAATGTGGCATTTTGCCATGCAGAGCGGCGGCGAGACCAGCGAACAAAGCGTAGAGGCAGTTCTGCGCATTACCAGCGGGAGTAATGCCGCATGCCGTAGTATATCCCGGCACCGATTACGGGACCTCGGCTCTACATCTTTGCGCCTTGGCCAGTTCGAAGTCTCGACAACATGCTCTCCTCGCCCTTGAGGTGACTTTATATTCTTGACCTACGAGCCACCCAGCCTGAGGTTTGTCGCTAACTTTCACTATGTTTTGCTTTGCTTCTGCGGCCCTTACGATCCACAGTACTCCATTCTGTTCGGGCGATGACTTTGAATGCCGACAATGACCTTCTACTATGTAAAGTTTTCCCAGCTAGTTTACGAGGCCTTGCACTAGCTTGGTTTCACAAGCTCCCGCGAAGCTCAATAAATACGTTTAATGAAATTTAGGGAGTGTTCATCTCGCAGCACCTATGCTCAGTGCTTCAGAAAAGGAATATTAGTCCTTTACAAACTATTTTGAAACATGAAGAAGAGTCCATATGGGACTTCACAAGGAAATTCAGGCAAGCCGTCCAACAAATAAAATTTTACAGCATGGATGCAGTCCTTCAGAACTTCAAGAGAAGCTTCGTGTTGTCGACTCCTTTCTTCCACTAGCTATCTCTAAACCAGCCAACAATAATGGAAGAGTTATACAGGCGAGCAGACAGATGCTTAACGCTGGAGGATAATATCCAAGAAATAACCCAAATAGTCATGATCACAAACCGGTAGGCTAGAAAGATAAATGACGGAAAGAAACCGATGCGTCCAAGGAAGGTCAAGCGAAGATTAAGCGACCCCAGACCAGTCTCGTAAAGGAAGAACCTTGATTCAACTAAATATCTTCTACAAAAGGTTGTTGTCCCTCATTCGCGACCTACTAGATTTCAAATGGTCTACCCCTATCCAAACGGATCTTACTTAGAGAAACAAATCCATGTAGTGTGATTATCATAGGAACCATGGACACGAAACCAACCGGTGCCGAAGTCTAAAGTTCTTAGTAGAAAAACTTATCAAGGCAGGACACCTCAGGAGGTACCTCAAGGAAGTAGATCAGGGGGTAGAGTCAAGGCAGCCCACTGGTAGAATTATAGCCAGTCGAACGGCCTCGCCAGAACCTAGACCAATCATAAACTATTTACTAGGCAGCCCGGCTGATGACCAGTATCAATCAAAACGTTAGCAGAAGAAACTCGTCAAGGCGGCTACGGTTAAGGCCAAGGTGATTGTCGTCCACACAGAAAGCAGTTAGGGGAAAGCTGAGCCGATAGATGGCCTCATATCATTTCCTTCGGTTAATTCGAATAGGCTCATTGTGCCTCCCTATGATGCCTTAGTTGTGACGCCCCCAACCCGACACTTGGTGTCAAGCGAGGGTGTCATTTTTTTTTTTTACTTATAAACTTTAAGTTTGTTCAATCATATATTGTTAAACACTTAACTTGTACTATATCCTATAGCAGCGGATTACAAATATATACAAGCTCCATACATGGAAGTGTTCAACATTTACAATATTTACATTGCTTCATTTGTTTACAAATAACAAAAAGGATATTACATACCTGAAAATACACGAAAGTCTTCAGTGAGCACCTAATGATGTATGTTGACCTTGGAGGCCCGATGCGGGTGTCCGATCCTCTTGCCTCTGCTTCCCGTACCTACATGGATGAAAACCACGTGCTAAGCTTTTAGCTTGACAAGAATCTATACTAAGATGGATGAACTCTCTAATAAGAATTATCACACTTTACATATACATATAACATATCATATACTTATTTTGTATTCCATACTTGTCATATACACATGCTTATATATGTTTCATACATATAATTTACACATGCTTATGCAATCTTATACTTTCTTATCATATCATATTTCATTTCATGTCATTTACACTTTTCTTCTTATTCTTGTCAATATGTACTTGTCACTATTTACATATCATCACATAGTCATGCTATGCTTCTCATATCATGTCATATATCATATACATTCATTTGCAAATATTGGTCATTTGCTTTTATGTTTCATGCCTGTAAAAACCTTAGAAGTGGATAAAGGAAACTATAAGGGCCCGAAGGCGTTGTTATCATTGTACGAGACAATGACCATCTATAAGGGCCCGAAGACGCTGTAATGACCCAAACGGGGCCAACTGATCAGTATGCTACAAACTTGTTTTTCTCTAATAGGCATGCCCATCTATCCCTCTACTAGGTTCTAAGTAGACAATCCATGTGTGTTTTATGTTTAGTCACGTATCTCATATTCGAATAATTATTTTTCATCGGCAATCATGTGTGATATGTCTGATCATTTGTCGTATCTTTGCATTTTTCATATCTCGTTATATACATGAATAACTATGGTTACCAGTAGTACCTACTGGTTTTCATGATTTCTGGACCTAATATGAGTTCCAATTTTATCATAATATATATGGCTGGATTTGTTACTCAAAGGGATTTCCATAGAGTCCAAGAACATCCAAAACGGAGTTCGGACGAAGAAGTTATGACCATCCGAAGTTGGAGGTCACACATGACTAGCCAATCCTATCTAGCCAGCAGCTCTAGAAAAACCTAGATTTAAGCAGGGTTATGTTCACCTACTGTCCTCCACAGGTATATGGTTGGAATCTTGACTCAATGAGATTTTCATAGAGTTCAAGAACACCCGAAACGGAGTTTGGACGAAGAAGTTATGGTAGTCGGGGTGGAGGTTTGAAGGTGTGGGGGCTAAACAATTGTGTGGAGAGCCCACGCAATTGCACGTACGGCTGCAATTTTGAGCCCGATGCGCATGTAGCATGGGTTTCCACGCGTTCATCACGGGAGAGGCTGCCAATTTGAGCCCGACCATGCAATAGCGTGGCTTCCCTTACGGCCGTGCCGAGAGAAGCTCCTTGTGACTCAGTGCAGCAATTTTGACCCGAAACTATCCTGGAACAGCCCTTGTCCACCGGCCACATTATCCTCCCAATTGAGGCCACAAAACATGCCACAAACACAGCACAAAACATGTCAAAAACATGGCATAAAACCATCCTACAATCAATCCCAAAATCACCCTTAAAGTAGGAATAAAACCAAGTTCCAAAAATCATATAAATTCTACACCAAAGCATAGCCTCCATGCAAGTTCTACACAAACCTTAGTAAGTTCCATACTAAAGTCTAACAAAGTCCATACAAAATTCAAACTAATCCATAAAAACCCATACTTCCATACTAAATCCATCTCGAGGAAAATTCATCTTCTAACAAGTAATCACTCTTTAACACCTCAAACTAAGCTCAGCCAGGAATTTCGCCTCCAAAAGTCCACAGAATTCACCAACCCACTTAACAATCCCATACAAACCATACAAGATACTTAGTTCCATACTAGAACTTCATACTAATTCTATCTGAAAACTAGACTTCCATACCTTTTCTTGGACTACTCTTCTTATTCTTCTTGCTTCTTGCTGCTCTATATGCTTCCTTTCTCTCTTCTTCTCTCCCAACCGTATATGAGCTCTCTTTTGGAGACCAAAAATGAGATATTTTTGGTCTCAACTCTAATTTCCCTTTTATTTGCACATAGGTCCTCCCACTCTTTATTATTTGCACTTCAATTTCCCATTATTCCACTTTGGCATATAATGTTCATAGGAACATGACCCTTGGGTCCTAGAATTTAGTGAATGACCAATTTACCCTTGTCTTTGTATTATAAATTCTGGGTTTCCAAAATTTTCTTTTAGCATTATTTTATTAAAAAAAATATACATTTACTTTAAATACCCCAGTATGTTATAAATTGTGTGAGAATATAATTTGGGGTGTTACATTAGTACTCACCCTCTGTATTAATGGTTTTGATGTGCATAGGGTGCTGGTGGATTCGGGTAGTGAGACAGATTTACTACAACTTCCAGCCTTCATACAAATGAAGCTTTCTTCTGACATGCTAAATTTAGCCTGGCGAATCATCTCTGGTTTAAACGGAGCAACTACAATGAAGCTAGGAGATGTCACACTTCCTGTGAAAGCCGGGCCAGTCACTCAGCGGGTTTTGCTCTCAGTTGTCGAGGACTTGGGGCCTTACAATGCCATAGTGGGTCGGACCTAGCTGCACTCCATAAAGTTTGTGCCTTCAACGTACCACCAAATGGTAAGCTATCGACCAAAGCGTTAAGCGGGGTTGACCTTTAAGCGACTAGGCCCGGTTCGCGAATAATGCTATCAGCGTCCTCTGAGATAAGAGGAAGTGTGATTCCAAAATGGCCTCCTGGACAATCAGACCGCTGGTAATCACGGTATGCTACCGAGATCGAGCGAGCGACTACTGCGGTTGTGGATCCATTGGAAGAAGTAGAGTTAGACGGACCAGAGAAGTTCACCTACATTAGCTCCCTTATGTCCAATGAAGAAAGGAAGCAGTTACGACTCACGCTGCTGCGTAACATAGATGTATTCACCTAGGGACACTTTGATATGGTTGGGATAAATATGATGGTGGCTTCTCACAAACTGAACGTCCTCCCCACTGCCAAACTAATAAGGCAAAAGGTGGGGCGATTCCATCCGGATCGACATCATATCATTTAGACGGAAGTAGACAATCTTCCTGGCAGTGAGTTTCATAAGGAGGTAAAGGGTACCTGAATGGTTTGTGATGTGGTGGTGGTCAGAAGAGGTGGTAAGTGGAGTGTATGTGTAGACTACATTGACCTCAATGAGGCATGTCCCAAGGATAGCTTCCCCTTGCCACGTATAGATCAAATTGTGAATGCAACAGTCGGGCATGGTATTTTGTCATTTCTGGACGCCTTCTCTAGATACCATTAGATTCCTATGCATCCGCTGACGTGGAGAAAACAACCTTCATTACACCACACGAATTGTACTACTACAATGTAATGTCGTTTGACCTGAAAAATGCAGGGGCAACTTATCAAAGGATGGTGACCAAGATATTCCAACCACTGATAGGTAAATCCATGGAGGTTTATATCGATGATATGCTCATCAAATCCAAAGAACGCCTGATCACACAAGGCATCTACAAGAAATCTTCAAGGTACATTTGCGAAGACCTGACAAAAACTTAACGCGCTGAAGTGCGTTGATGTCAACTCAGGAGCAAATTCACAGGCTTATAGTAACGTAAGGGGATAGAAGCTAATCCCATCCAACTCAAAGGCCATAATGGACTCACCGAGCTCCTCGTTTAGAAAAGGGTGACTTATTGTGGTGGCTAAGAGCCCTTGAAGCGTTCATATCTCGTTCCTGCAGATCGTTTCGCCATTCTTTACCACCCTAAAGGGAGCCCAGTAGGCCGGCTGGAATCAAGAATGCAACCAGGCACTTACATAAATCAAACAATATCTCATTGAACCATCAGTTCTTGTTATCCCTGAAGCCAGTGGCATACCCTATCTTTACTTGGTAGTCTCAGAAATCTCGGCGAGTGCAACATTATTAAAAGAAGATGGAAACCGGAAGCAGAGACCTATATTCTTCGTAAGTAAGTCCTTGTCCGAGGCAGAAACTTGATATACCCGTCTCGAGAAGCGGCGGCTCTCGGTGGCCCTGCCCAAAGCCGTCCTAACCACAGGCGCACCTATCCCATTGTACTCACCAACCTCCTCTAGAAGCACTATACATAAACGATACGCCGGGCGGATGGCTCGGTCAGGCGTGAGATGGCAGTGAGATTCGGTATTCAATATAAACCTCACCTGGCGTTGGAGTAGGCCATACGTTTAGATTTCCCACGCTTCAAAATGCTTGGTCGAGATACAATGAGTCATAGCCGAGGGATCACGACCTCTCAATCTCATTATCATAGAAAAAATCATCATAGGCGACTCTCAGTGGTGGTAGAATGGGTAAATAGAATATGAAACAAGAATAGCGCATGACCAAGTATGTAAATGCGGTCCCAGCCTCACGATTGGGGAAGCTTCACTTAGCTTAGCGATTGGAGGCTTGTAATAGAGATTGACGAAAGGCGGAGGCGCTTTTGGCAGCCATGGCTGCATCCTACCAATAAAGAAGCGTGCTCCTCCCGGGTCACACTACCGTCAAGTCGTCGATTACTACCAATTGGGTAAGCAGAAATGACGGCATGTCACCCATGATGACTCAGGTATCATTGTTGAGCTCGGGAGAATTTTCGGATAATAGAGTTGAAGCCTGAATTAGGATCGACGACTTGGTTCTCCCTCGTGAGCGGTCGGCTATATAAGCGGTCTGAATGGGCCACACCTTAAGTCCCTCACTCACCCGGCAAGGACGGTATGTGTTGAAGCGAACTCCGCTGATAAATTGTCATAAAAATCATCGAGGCTGACAGGCGTTTGGCCCATAGGCCATACCCCGAGGCTACTGGCCAGCCATGCCTGCGAATGCGGTCGCCTATGTCGGGAAAGTGTGGCCATTTGCGAGCGAGCATGCCCCCATTTCAAATGTGTCGGCCTAAGACCTAACGACCATAACAAGCCTGACGCCCGCTCGATGGGGAATGGACATCGTAAGGGCCCAGCCTCTTGCCGACTCGAGAAAAGCTATTACTTAGTTTGCCCTTAGATTATTTGACAAATGGATAAAAATAGAAGCCGCATCCATCAAAAGATAAAAGGTTGTTTAGTTTGTATGGAAGAACATTGTATTACAAGTTCGAAATACCCGTCGATTATGGCAAATGATAGGGCCTGATTCGATGGCCAAGTATACGGGAATTTTACAAACCGGTGAAAATAAAAACTTGTACTCGACCCCACGATACCCACAGAGCAAAGGCCAGGTAGAAGCATCTAATACAACTCTCCTATCAGCTATAAAAAAAGGCCTACATTCAACCAAAGGAAAGTGGGTAGATAAACTACCAGGGGTTTTATAGGCACTTTGGAGACAACTTGACAACCAATTTGAGGGAGTATCGCATTCGCCATCGCTTTATGGGATGGAAGCCATCATCCCCACATAAATCAGTTGCCCTTTATGCGAGCGAGAAATTCCAAAAAGCAAATCTTTGAAGCCATAGCCAAAGACCTAGACACCATTCACGAACTCCGGGAAGTGGCAGCTGTGGTATAGCGTCATACCAGTAGAGACTGGAAAACTTGCACAACCGATGTGTAAAGTCGCGTACATTCCTAGCTGGAGAATTAGTCTTAAGAAGGGTCTTTGAAAACACGGCCAACCCAGTAGACGGGAAGTTCTAGCCCAATTGGGAAGGGTCATACATAGTAGTTCGAGTAGGGATAGCCGTCTTATGCGTTAAGTAGGCTAGGCAGATGGCGTGCGAAAGGATGTGGAGCATGACACCTTAAAATATTATCGATAGTGTTTTTCTTTGAGATACTATCGTCAATAAATATTATCTTTTATACCACATTTCCTGCGAAAACTAGCCTATAATTGCTTCTCTTCAAAAAGCCCGAATGGTTGTTGTCTGTTGACATTTTAAAAGTCGGACATGGATTGTGTCTCTTGGAAATTTTTTTAAAAGCACAGTTCATGGTTGTTGTCCTGCTAGCATTTAAAAAAAAAAAAAAAAAAAAAGTCCAGACATGGTTGTTGTCCTACTAGAATTTTAAAAAAAGCCCAGATATGGATGTTGTCCTACTAGCATTTTTAAAAGCTTAGATATGGTTATTGTCCGACTGGCACTTTTAAAATAAAAAGTCCAAACATGGTTGTTGTCCTGCTTGAATTTTTATCAAACATGACTCATGTCCTGTTAGCATCTTCATATTTCATTAAAATGCGTTAAAAAGGGCCAAGGATTACAAAAAGAATACGCATACTGGTGGCAAAACAGCGCCCCTTACAAAAATCTCCCAAAATGAGCAAAACTAACATAGGAAAATAAGTCAGCCTTGTTCTCTGCAGCGACATATCCTGCGGATCATCGCGCTTTGCTCAAATCTATCTTTTACAGCCTTGGCCAAGACAATTGTTGGAGCCGGGCGGGAGGGGCATCTTGGATTCCGCAAAACTATGGAGGAAGTGGGTCGATAGAGTCAGGCATGCCATCCGGAATCTCTAGCTGGTCTCCGCATATGCTATGTTTGAACACACAGCATCCATAGCCATAAGCAAAAATCGGCTCCAGGGCTTTCTGGTAGTCTTCTTCTATGGCTTCCTTGTCTTTTCCCGCCTGGGAATGAAGGGAGGACACCTCATCTTTAGATGCCTCGAGCTCTAGTAAAAGTGACATTCGCTCAACCGCTAGGCGGGCAATCTCAGCCTTTGACCTACGCTTGTCTTCCTCCGCAAGTGCCAAGGCATCTAGGACCCTAGCCAGGTCCTCCTCTACCCTTGCCTTGGCATCACCTGTTGATGTGGCCGCCAAACGAGCCACCTTAGCCTCCTGCTTGGCCTCCATCGTTTCTTTCTCCGTCCGATTAATCTTTTCCGCACCAGCTTTGGCCTCTCGCTCCCAATGATTTGACCTAGATTTCACCTTGGCCAAAGAAGCACCCAAGGCGATGCTTGAAAGCGGTTGGCCAGGCTTAAAGCGTAGTTTCTCAAACTTCATCTATGGGATTGGAACTCCACAGTATAATGGAAGTCATATTAGGATGGCCAAATCGCGACTGTAAAAGAGAAGTTAGAAGAAAATTACTACGCAAAACTAGTAATCAAGTACTAAAAATAAGCACATACCAGCTCAATCGATCATTGAAAATCATGGTTACGGATGAGCATCCCATATTCGGCCACCAACGGGAAGGCCTCCTTATCCATGTAGACGAGGAATATGATGGTATATTGCTTTGCGTGAGTCGCCACAAGTACTTAGAAATAATTGGGATTGAGGTCACGCATGTGCGGAACCGGAGACTCCACCTGGTTGAAGGGGCTTTAGCGGTAGATGATTTCTAGAGCACCCTCTGGATCAGGGGCCACCATGCCCGTCAGGGAATGGATCCTCTCTGTGAACATACATGCTTTCGACAACGGCCCGGTCGGGGCGGCCGCTCCTCTTAGGCTCGGCATGCAAACTGGCGGGGTGTATCGAGATGGGACACACTTACAGTGGGGCCTTCTCTCCAATTTCGTCGACATTTGGTGTCACGCCCCTATCCTCGCTTGGGCGAACAAAGGGGGCACAGCACGGGACTAGGACTCTTTAACTTGCTTTTCTGACCTTGGTGGGCCCATTTCATATATATAATTTCATAATTAAATAAAACTTGTAATACTACCACCGTAGTGGTGTTTAAACTATCATGTACATATCTATGAGTCCAATTTACTTGTACATAAACAAATTCCACTATTACAAAAATATTACATTTACATCTCAAAACAAAGTCAAAACCTACATATGGTGGACTCTTATCGCTATGTTAGCCTTGGAAAATGCGGAATACCTCGGATATCCTCTTCAGTACCTACACGGATAAAACACCCTTGCTAAGCATGCTAAGCTTATAGCTTGTGGGAAACAAATAACAGATATGACCACTTGGAGTGGTCCACAATTACAGGATACATATATCATAGGGCATATGTCAGAGTTTACGTATAATATAATTTATACTTAAAGTTTTTAAGTATACTTGTAGATGCCTCTTGAGGTACCTTATCTCTCGTAGGAGTTGAGCGAGACCTTGTCTGAGGAATTGCCGGAGTGGGTACCATACATAACAGAGCATAACTAATTACTTACGCTTTCTTATTGTTCATTATTCATATTCTTATCATATAAATGTTTCACACATCATTTTAATCAAATATTTTTCCTATAAATGTTTGCATATATAGACCAGTAACAATGAATGATAAGGACGCAACACAATAGGTACCCCGAGGCCGCAATCTGATGCGAGCAGAGACATGCACGCCCACGTAACGAGGCGTCGTAGCCTGTCTGAAGTGTCATCGCCTTCATGACGATGTTTACTTACGTAATAGAGGTGTAAACAGCCGCAATGCGAGGAGTGTCGTCGCGCTAATCAAATGTGCTATTCATTTGCTATTGATTCTTATGCAAGCATACAATTATATATATATATATATATATATATATATATATATATATATATATATATATATATATATATATATATATATATATATATTACTGAGCTTGTTATTTTATTCTTAATCACATTAGCAAATAAAGGTAAGAAACAATGTTTGCTCAACGACAAAGCATTTTTCATATAACTTTTATACATGTACTGACCCTTTCGTTCGGAATTAACGGAAGAACATAACAAAACAGGGTTGCAGGACCAATACTCGGACCTTAAACAACTTTGCGTACCGGTACTCAACTTTCTATACCGGTACTAAACATCCTCTGGACCTTAAACCACTTTGAGTCTGCGTCTTCGACTTCGGTCTGGTGCTTAACGCATCCTCCCAGGCTAAAAATGGCTTTGATCTTGCAGTGCTCGACTTTCGATCTGGGTACTTAACCTCCTCTGGGCCAAAACAACTTTGAGTACAGTGCTGAAACTCCGATACCGGTACTCAATATGCTCTAAGCAAACATACTAACTTTGAGTACCCGGGTGCTCAACTTTCGATCTGCGATACTCACTGCGATTTGCGGGTTTGCCTCTTATCGTCGATTTCTAGCTAAAACCCCCCAGAAACAGCTCAAATAAACCACAAAACTCATCTTATACCAACCCCTGACAACATTTCTAATAGAAGTTTTCTACTCAGCAAGCAAAGGAAGTTAGGTTAATTTCCTAACCCAAACATAGACAAGTATTTCCCAACAAAAGAGATGTTCCAAACATGAATTCCATACCAAAGGAAATATTCCAAACAAAAGAGATGTTCCAAACAAAAGTTCCAAACATGAATTCCAAATCTGGATTTTCTTCTTTTTCTCTTCTTCCTTCTTCCTTTTTCTTTTCTCTCTTTCTCCCCATCGGAATGCCCTAACCTTCAAAGCCAAAAATGAAGATTTCTAAGACCATGTTTAGTCTTATCCCATTTTGGCCTAACTTTCCATTTTTACTTGATTTGTCCTTGACTCCCGTATTTGCAAATGAACTTATCCAATTCCTACATTAACATATACTCTTTTTACATAATGACTTTTGGGTCCTCATTTTACAAATTACCATCTTAACCTTGACTTTTGTATTAATCTTGGCTTTATCCTTTTTCACTTTTAGCACTTAAATCCTAAATAATACAATTTTGACTTTTATTATATCACAAACATGTAATAAACTACTATGGTATAATTTGGGATGTTACATTTAGAGGCCCCCTAACTGGGATCCCCTCCTCTAGAGATGCACCAGCCTCATTAGGGTACCTTCCAAGGTTAGCTCATCATTGGGGGCTTGATCAAGGGAGTCTACTGAAATTATTGCCCAGTCCTTCTGAGCCTCTTCATCTAGAAAAGACCACCTCAACCGTTTCCCACTAGATCTGGGGGTGGTCTCACCCTCGAGCCTACAGCCCGCTTACACATTCGTAATTAAACCAATGACAAAGGCTAGACATTTCACTCCTCCTGTGAAGCTCATTGGCAATTATGCAGATCCAGGTCCACAAAGTCTTCCAACTTGTGGCCATTTTCCTTCATTGTAGAGCCCTCGATCTATTTTCTTTCTTAACTGGCTGCTTGGGTGGGAGGCAAGCTAGGGACTTTGATGCTCGGTGGCCCGGGTAGACCTCACTAAGGTCCACTAGTGGCCTCATAAACAGTCTTCTGACGAAACACTTTGAGAAGGATTACAGGTTTAACTTAAAAAGGTCGGCAAGAATGAAGTGCTCTCCCTTTATAAGCTCTGCGGGGAACAACGATGATAATGTAAGGGAAGGGGCGGCACTGACTCTCCTGGCTCTTAATAGTCAGCAAAGCTCATGATTGCGTTGTGGTTCCGTTATCTCACTTAATCGTCCCAATATTCTCGAAATTTGCTTCCAATCCCGATTGACTAGTTGGCCTCGCTTGCGCTTACCAAGATAACATGAGAAAAACGAAGGTATGTCGGTACACAATCCACCTAGCAGAACATGAGTTGCAACCAAACTAAGACAAACCTGGGAGCACAAGGGACTAATTCACATCAAAAGGAAGCCCCGGAGCCGGGCGTATCATACCACGGGCCCCTAACCAGGACAACCCCCTTCGCTTCATTCTTGGGAAAATCAGGGAGCCCGGTTACAAATTGTAGTCATGGACTATGGGTTGACATAGATAGCTAGCCCCCAGTCCCTGGCTTCAATGTATAGATGAAACAAATCTCTACTAGCGAAATATCAAGCTGGTAGAGAAAGTTAAGCACATTACAACCCATTAAAATCCGAAAAACATTTGGATGAATAAGCATAGGAGGTGCCCGGGTGATATGTAGGAATTGTTTCTACTTGACCAAGCGGGAAACGAGAATCCGAAATTCTGGCTTGCTCTCGAGTGAAGTAGACGACGTTATTGACTTCTTTTACAGTTGAGAAAGCCGATCCGTCCAACAATTCTAAGCTGATGCCTTCAGGGACTTGGCAGAAGGACCTCAACTCCTCCACGAACATAGAAGCAACAAGGCTGCTTGAAGTGGGCGACTCCCGACTGGGCCCCCTCCTGTGCCCAACCTGATTGGTGGAAGTCTCTTCTTGACCTCTCCTTATTCTATAGGCAAACAAAGAAAGGGGATCAACTCAAGGATCTCCTAGCAAAACAATAGCAGGACCAAAACCCTAAATTGAGGAGCTTTTCAAAACCTATTAGGAGCCTAGGCACAGTGCATCCCGAAAACCCTACGTGCGGTTCGAGTCTTCGGAACCTTTATCGGCAGAAGGAGCTACACACATTCGAGGCAAGACTAGAACAAAACCACCACAAACAAAATAATCCGCACAAGCAAGATCGGAAGCGAAGCAAAGGGGAAACCCACCAGGAGATGGAAAATGATCATAAATCTTCAACGACTCCTTTGCCAAAATCTTCAGGAGTGTTGTAGATGCTCAAAGAAATTTTGGGCGAAAGGTTTCCGAGTAGCAGTAAAAGGGGTAACATATGGATCCCTATCCTATATAGAAATGAGAGCATTGAGCGCATTAAATCTGTAAACGGATGACCTAGTATTGAGGGCGTGCTTCCACCCCCGCAGCTTGATATTCCCTTGTCACGTTTCATCTTACAGGCATCTAAAGCACGCGAAACAGCGATTGTAAGCACCCGACTCTTTGGATCTATTAACCAGCAGGCCCACTTAGTTCTATGGGCCTCGTCGCATAATTTGTTGGGCCCACTAATTTTCGCTTCGGAACTACCCAGGCAGTTAGCCTTGCGCGGAACTTGAGCTTGATGTGGAAAAATGCGAAAACCGTCCACGCTAACCCGATAAAGGCTTCTCAAGCCGGCTCCCGGAGTTCTTGCTTCCTGGCCCAGGCAAACACGAAGTGAAAGATAGAAAGTTTGGTACCTGAAGTATACAGAAACGAATCTCATTAAAATCGCTATGGCATCAATGGTTACACAAAACAATAACAAATACGTCCAAGCAACCATGATAAACCCATTACAAATAAGTCTAAGCAACCATACCAGACTAATTGGAAAAAAAAAACAAGAGAAAGTGGAAGAAAAGAAGAGTCTGAAATATTATGTTTGAAGACTCTCCTCCTCAACCACTTGCACCTTAAGCTGCTTTACTTGACTCCGGTGCCATGTGAGGAGCCTAGCCCAACCTTGAACTGCAGGAAGAGGGAGTGCATAACTAGGCTTCCCAATCAGGGACCTGCAGTGCGAGTCTACGTAAGCCACAGCGATCGGCCTACGAAGAGGGCATGGCAATGTTTGTCCGGGACATCTGGTAGGTCCACACAGATGTCATGTTCAAACACACAATATCCATAGGCGACAAACATTTGTAGAGACTTCTGAAGGCCTCCCTCCATACCTTTTCCACCTTTGTCGGCCTATAGACGCGGGTGAGGGAAGAAATCACAAATAGGAAAAAAAAGCTTTATGTAACGGAAGAGGAATCCATGAAACTAAGCCGTAGATTCACCCATTACACATATAGGGGTGGAACTTGAAAGTGCATTAGATGCATCATCCCGGGCATCCCTGCGCCATAGACACATTGGGACATATGCACATTAATAATCTTCAATTCTCCATACTTAGGGTCTTGAAACACAGTATTTTTCCCCAACTAGAAGGGCATAATCGTCCAGTAGAAAAAAAAATGGGGGCATTGTGAGTACCGTGACCTTTAGGCCTAGACCCACAACTTAATAGGCCTAGCGCCCTCGCGGACCCACTACCTGGCCCGCATCATGATGTGGCCCAAGCCTACCGTATTAAAACCATGCAGGTACCAACCAAATGGTAGAGTCCTAAACCTTGTCTAGGATCTCGAGTCCCCCAGCCGGTCATCCTACTGCATATGAAAAGTTTGTTATGGATAAATATATTGAGGAGAAAATTACGCAGGATATTTATCTATGGATCTCCTAGTATTCAAATCTCATACGTGTCAAAAACATAAATCCTTAATAAAGGAGAATTAGTCCTTGATAAGGAAAGAGATATTTTATCTCTAAAATCACGATATTATCTTCCCTATAATAAAAGAGAAATTCGAGTATAAAAGAGAAAGTCTCCCCACAAGGGAAAGGTATGCAATTCCAACTGTGCGAACTTTCTTCTTCCTCTTCTCCATCCTTTTGCTGACTTAATCATCGAAGAGGCGGCCGACACATTGTCGCCGAACCCCCCTTTTTTGCAAGTTTGCATCACGTCGTTGATGCCCCAGAGATCAAACGATCCAAGTAACAACAAACTTGCTACTCGTATTAGCTTGTTTGGATCTTTGAGCCTTAATATGTGAATTGATCGTACCATCCTAGGCCTCCAAGAAAATTTGTCTTTGAAAATTATCGTGGATATCATTTAACTGGTTTTGTAAATTTGTCTTCTTCTTTTATTAAAAAAAAAAAATCTAAAACCCTATTTGACTGATGTTTAAGAGAGTATATCGCTACAAATTAATATTAAAGTTGATCATTAATATATATATAATATTAAATTAATACTTCTGAGGATATCCTCAGAAGCATGAGTGTAATTCGTATCCAAAATAAGCAGTTGTTTCTTGCACTGTCCAAACAGGTCTCATCAGCACCAAGCTTATCAAATAGGTAAACAACCGTCCATACTCCATAGGCACAAAGACAAGAACTGGCTGTACATGATTATCTGACGTTTATTCCTATAGAAGACTTCTGATTTGTTCAAGAAGCTGCAAAACAAAGCCCTTCCATGATACTCATGGAGTTATTTTTGCACAACGAAGATTCCTCTCATTCCTTGAGGAAACAGAAATATAACAGGCACGCGCTAGCTTTAAGCTAGTTTCAACAAGCTCGAAGCTTTTAGCAATAACATTTTGTGTGAGATCATAGTTTGATCATACAATTTTTTCTGAACAAAAAATTCCTCGTGGTTAAACTGTCGAGATTAGTAAGACTAAAGGGCCTTTTAAAGCCTTTTTACAGGGATCATTTCACCAATTTGTACAACCTTGGGCAGGTGACCAGTTTCAAGCAAAAACACTTCCTAAAACTAAGATGCTTGCATTTGAAATTGTAAAAAGAGATCAGAGCCATTTTCTCGTAGATAAAGAGATACTGTATAACCCACCTAAAGGGAGTGCCCAATCCATGTATACTGGAGGCATTGCTCGATTCCCCAACAAAACAAAATGTAAAATGAAGCAAAAGATACAGTACATCTTCTATACATAAAGTGTTCATAAAAACAGGAAAAGCAACATGTGCAACCGCTGAACTTCTATTTATAAATACCATGGAGTTCTTAGGCTG
Organism: Tetrastigma voinierianum; assembly: GCA_016808115.1. Classification (NCBI taxonomy): domain Eukaryota; kingdom Viridiplantae; phylum Streptophyta; class Magnoliopsida; order Vitales; family Vitaceae; genus Tetrastigma; species Tetrastigma voinierianum. The sequence goes on from JAEQBH010003523.1 coordinate 836,643, forward strand.
ATACATGTTTCAGAACTGCATTGGTAGAGAGACGAGCAAACCGTTTTTGCATGGATAGTACATATGGGTACCCGAGAACTGATAGGAAGTTGCCAGGCTTGGAGAAGGAAAGTACTTCATACCAGACCTGGTCATTCTCATCCAGCTCAATTGAAAACCGCTCTTCCCCAGCCTGCTTCCAACAAAATCTCATGAAATATTAGCACACTTCATGATTTAACTAGTTCAAGGAAGAAAATCCATATGCCAAAGTTGAAAAGACTAAACAAGCGTGGTAAATTCATTTTTATGAAATTTGTGGTTGGCATGTCAGAATTTTGCAGATATAAGGAAAAACTGTAACTGTATTACTTATTTAAGGTTATAATTAATTGATATAAAGTAAAAATTTAGGCAGATTCAAGATTGCTCAACCTTAGCAATGCCAGAAAGGAAAAGAGAAAAAAGCGCTTTTATCAACTAAGTTTTTCATGTCCTTCTCGAATTGCAACAGAAAAATCCATCTATCTAAGCTAAAATGTTAAGTGCCATCAGGAGTCTCTGCATTTGGTACATGCTGAATGACTTTTATTCTTTTGCCAGAATCAAACAATCAGCCATATGAGAAAGAGCATCAATCAGGGAATAATTACATAACTAAATCTCCATGCATTGAATTAAAAACATGACTAAACAGGCCTACTCCAGAAAGCAGGATTCAAATTTATCCTACACAGGATCAGGTCAGAAGATTCTATTCATTTTCTTTAAATTCATTGTTTTCGTTTAGGAATCAGGAAGGTCAATTGTTTGGCTTCCTTTTCTAAATTCAAGTAGGGTTTCTTTCTACCCATTTTATGGCTAAGCAGATCAAACAACACAATCATAAAAGACATTTTCTGGGCATGCTCATCTGCCTCAAGGATAATCTTTAATATCAAACAAATACGATCATTAGTGCCAGATTTCAGAGATTTGAATTTAAAGATGTATGAGCTCATAGCTACATCAAACAATCAATAGATGTTTCTACAAACCAACCCAAATTATGACAAGTCATTCAATAATAAGCAAGCTAACTTTGAAATTTTAAGGTCCAATAAAGAGAAGCAAAGAAAGAATTTGGAAATAAACGGCTATGCCACAGAAAGCCACCTGCAAAAACTAATGAGCAAGTGGTTAACTATAATCTTACTGTCATGCCCAAGGAAATTAAGAAGTGGAAATCCATATGAATTGATTTGATGGATCAAACTGAGATTTAATAATTTTTGTGATTATCTTTCTAACTCTTCATTGTTGCCAACCCTTAATGAATCAGCACCAGCTTTGTAGAAGATTGGCTGGTGCAAGAAAGAGGGCCTGCCAAATCTTAGCACAGAACCACTAGATGGAATCAAGACAGAAAATGGGTCAAACTAGAATTACCATCCAGACATTTTCCATCAGTCTAACTAGAATTACCACTGGAACATAAACATAAAATGATGCAAACGCCCACACATGTCAATTAACATACTGACCTGTGCCATCCCTACAATGAATAAAACTATATTACTATCTCAAACATCCACAACACCAATCAATTATTGCATGAAAATATAACTAATAGTCAACATTTAAGACGATCCCATTTTAACTCCTACATGCTTTGTCTAAAAAGATAAGAGAAAAAAGGAAAAATGAGTATGTACGTACATACATAACTGAAACCAGGAATAGATATATTTGGTCACCAGTTATATTGAAACCAGAGATAGAACAAAACAGAGCAAAATTTGATTCCCAAAACCAAGGGGTTTAGTTATCAATTAATAATATCAGAAGACATTTTGTTCTGACAAATCAAAGGGGTCTAACAACATCTGCGATTTCTATTATCATATTAATGAAAACAGAAAAGATTTCAGTCAGCGAGTTATGCACTAACCAGGAGGTGACCATGAAGGGTTCCACTGGCGAACCCAAACGAGGCAATGGCCTTTTTATCATTTTTCTTTTCATCCACAGACACAATCTCAAGAGGCATCACCGTCCATAGAAGGAAATTCTTGGCACAAACACAAAACTTCACCCCTCTTTGAATCGGAGTTGCTGGGTCCACAAACGCCCAATCAAATGAAAAATGCCTGAAAGTTAAAATCAACATCAGAATCATAGTCTTCCTCTGAAAAAAAAGAGCATCTGGGCAACTAGAAAAAGATGAAAAAGGGTGAAGCACCAATTCTTAGGAAGCAACCTTGCCCTTCTCATAGGTATCAGTACCCGAACCGATTAAAATGCGAGCATGGTTGATAAAAAATCCATCTTCTGAGAGTTCCTTGTCTTCTTTGACCTGAGACACTGCCTTGGAAGTAATCCCTTTGTATTTGGGATCATAGTTGAAGCCCCCCGACCTAACCATATAAATATAATGATGATGGGTATTCATTCAAACAGCCAACTGTGGAAGAAGAATCAAAGTTACAGAGAAATTAAGTATGTTTGTATAAGGCAAAGCTTTTGTTTCTGAGGAGAAGAGGAGCTCAATTCAAACTCAAAACATATGCTGAAATTATGAATGACAAAAATAACAAATGAATCAAATGTTGGGAGATTGGAAGAAGATGGGTTGCGGTTGGAAAGGGAAAATCTAATTGATGAATGAAAATCTGCAATCAGCTTTACCTTTAGCGCACAAACACCTCGCTCTTCACACACTCGAATTCAGCCTTGAAGATAAATGCAGGTCGTATCTTCGAGTTTTGTACGGAAATACGTCAAAATAAAAAAAATAAAATAAAATTACAGTGTCGTCTAAAATATTTCCCAAATTATCTGCCAATCTCAGTGATGAAACGGCGGGATTTGATCTGAGCGTTGGATTAATTTAATTGCCGAAGTCGTTGAAGCGGCGGCGTTTTGAATTAGTTGAAATCTGGAAATGCGTTCATGGCAGCAACGATAAAGCTAGTGAATGTCGTCGTTAACAGCGGCAATTGATTACTTTAAGTTTCGAGTAGGGCTTTTTCCATATTCTTCTCCCCTTACCTTTTCTTCTCCCACTCTCTGCGGCCTCCCGATTGCGTCGATCACGCCGTCCACCTTTCATTTGCCTCCTGCTCGGTGGTTGCTGCTCCTTCTCTCAAGATCCCCAGGCTTCGGGTAAAAACTTATTTCGCACGCTCCTGCTTATTTTTTTGTAAATGGGTGTTTGTTTGTTTAGATGTTGTTAAGCAGTTTTATCCCAAAAATGCGTTTATGCATTCATTTTGATTTCATACGATCGACAAATGCATTTACTTGAGATGATGATTCTTTGATGTGTTCTGCTTGTTTCTTCCCAGTTTCTTCCACTTTGCCATGTTGTTCACCATTTTTAATTTGGTAGAATTGTCCACTTGATAACCTCGTCGTTGTCTATATACGCGAGTTTCAAGTTAACTGCTTACGTTTGTCATTTACAAGCTTTGGTGTAAGATGGAGTGGTTGGATATTTCGTACTCATATTATAATTCGAATGAAATTATTTGTTTAATCGGGTGAGATTCGGGTTCGACATTTTGCAAGCTTGTTATTTCTGGGTTGCTTACTGGATGGTCTCATTTGACCCATCAAATTTCTTTAGTTCTTACTTCATTCACGACTGGTTGTTTTCTATATCTTAAAATTATGTTATAGTGAAAGTTTGAGCCAATTTTTTTTTTTTGTGTTTGTCATATTCAAGATTATTATAAATACCTTATTATGTAAGCTATTTGATTATAATGATTAGATGAACCGTTATTTATGTGGATATAGTAGGCATACTTAGGGATGGCATCGGATCGATTTGGACCTACTTTTCAAATCCATATCCATCCTAAATAAAAATAATATATCCATATCCATATCCATATACTAATGATAAAATCTAAACTATTATCCATCCATTCATTTCTGATATTCTCCACCAGATATTTTATTTATCCATGCTACATTCAAGACATATTTTGCTAACCTATGATTAATTGGGCTATAACTCATGATCATAAATTTAGAATATAAACTAAAGTCTAAAGTTAATAAAACATCACAAATCAACTACTTTTGTCGTATTCAAGAATGAGAATTTTCTAACTAGTATAGTGGTTCACAAAATATAGGTAAAAAATCAAAACTATATAAATCGAATTTTAAAATCAAAACTTGGGAAAAGAATGAGAGAAAATAAAATAAAATAAAATAAAACAAAATAAAAGAAATAATGTAAGAAATCAGTCATAGATCCGCACCGATCCACCGCACTCAGCGTGAATCTTTAAAATCATACCTCATGCTAAAGAATATATTCCAACATTTATGTGTCAAAGTTAATTTCACATGCTCTGTAATCACTTTAAAAATCAACGAGACATTCTAAAGTCGCTTAATAATTTATTTTCAAATAAAACATATACAAGTAGCCGATTGGTAAAAACAGGATAATTCCAAAATCCTTGATGAGCCTTTTTCACATCTACAATTACCATAAAACCAATAATTAAAAAAACAGAATGGTATAAAATTATTGGAAATTAAAAGTATTACAACAAAAATAACTAAATTTTTACTTAAATACAAGAATGGACAAGTTGAAAATAAAAGAATTTAAAATCATTTACTTTACATGGCTCGTATGGCTGTATCACAACTACAATTTACTTTACAAACCAAATTTCTTTCCCTTTTCTTTATTTATTTTTATTCTCGTTTAATTCAGAACTCATCATTACACCATTTTACAAAATAAAATTATTATCATGGTCAGCAAATATTTCATACACCAATCACAATTAATATTTTATTCTACAAACAACCAAGCTACAACTTACATTCTCCACCGGCTGCACTTGCATAATTATTATTATTATTATTATTTTAATTCCACTCATGGAACCAGCACTAGACTTAATATTTCTGACACAATGCTACGATGAATCTCAACATTTAAAGCACAAGTACGATGAATCTCAACATTTAAGCACAAGCATGATGAACTCCATCTCAATATTAGAACATGATATATGATTTTAGATTGGTACGTTCGACAATGCAACACAATATTATATTGGCAATGGGTCCTGTAATTAAGCTTACCTCGATCTAAAATAAAAGAAAATCGAATACCAAATCACTAACCGCCGAATGTTATGAAGGAATAGACCTAAGAGTCGCTTTAATGCTTCGACGCATTTAACCACAAGCTTGTTTTGAGATTTCAATGAACGCTAGATCGAATGAGTGTTTTTCTTTATAAATCCAAACTGGTTTTTTCTTTCCGTGATGTGCAAATTGGTGCCTCATACTTATGCTCGACAACTTCAAAGTATAAACTCATTTTCTATCAAAAACGCAGGCTATCTTCCATAAAACCACTCTCCATCTCTTCCCTTCTTTCTTCCTCCTTTCCTCCTTTATATTAGATTAAGATTTATACTTGACAGTATTAGAGTTAGGGTTAGTGATGTTTGATTAGGACTTTAAGTGTTAAAATTAAAATTTACAATATTAGGAATTAAAATTTGTGGTGTTACATTAAGGTTAGGATTTAGGACTAAAATCCAAGTACCCGTAAGATAGTGCCGACTTTCCTCCGTCAAGAGGAGATTAATTTGGCTGAATGCACCACATGTAAGATAGAGTCTTGGCCATTAAAGAGTTTAGAAAGAGTCACATAAGTTTTAATTTATACAACGGTGGCTTCTTCTCGTTATCGTCACTATCAAGTCTACTGGGTGATTCCAAGAATGGCCAAAGCTCAAACATCTTGGAAGAGATATGTCCAAATTCACGCCGAAGGATAATGAAGACGGATCGCATGACTGCATTTAGGCTTATCAACAAATTGGTGGTTTGTGGTGTTATAAGTTTAGAATTTACTGTGTTATAGTTAGTTTACAATGTTAGCATGTTACGTTAGGGATTTACAAATTACAATTAGAATTAGATTTATAATTTATAATGTTATTGTTAGGTTCGGGGGTTTACATTATTATATTTTTAGTATTCATTTCTAACTTTACTAATTAGGATTTTAAAAATAGGGTAATTAAATATTTGAATTAGGTAATGTGAGATCATACTATATTATATAGTGTTATTACAAATTACAATTAATTCAAATATTGTATCGATATTATAACATTCAAATATTAATTCAAATATTACACTAATGTTTGGGCTCCGATATGATACGGCTCGGATCTGATATGCCTAAATCCATATCCAATCCATATCCATTCAAAAAAATCGAATTTTATCCATATCCATATCTATTATCCAATCAACGGATTTTTCTACCGCTTCGAATTCGACGGATTCAGGCCTGAACTAATTCGGATACGACACATTTGCCATCTCTAGGCATACTATCAAACCACATAAATCTGTATGTGTTCTTTACGTATTTCTCATCCGATTTACCACCATTTTAATCACAATATAGGTAAATATCACAACATAAAAATCGAGGGAGATTACTCAACCTCAGTCCTACAATAAAGATCGAAATGAACACTAATTTATTCTCATCTTCCATCATTTTTTCATCAACCAAAAGCAAGGTAATACTTTGCTTTTTTATTTTTTGATATCAAGGTACACTATGTTTGGTTTTGAGTAAAGAAAAATTAAAATAAAGAAAATCTAAAAAGATCTACTAATTTAAAATTAGTTAAAATTTTCTATATTTTTAAATATTTACTTTTACATTTTAAAATTACTAAACTAGTTTTAAATAACAAATAAAAGTTTAATATATTTAATTTAATAATATAGACAAGAAATGGAAATTTTAGCTTACCTAATAGTTTTATTAGACAAATTCCAGCGGAGGTTTGTTTCTAGTTTAGTAAATGAGGACACTTTGTTTGTTTTATTTATGATAAAGTTGATGTGATATAAGGATAATTACCTCTCATAATATTTAATTAATTTGAGACAATTTTTACAGTCAATTATGTCTGCTCCAACACCCCGTGACATGTTACTATAATGGACAAATATCGAGGAGTGAAACTGATGTCAAATATGAGGGGAGCGAAACTATTATTGAGCCTTTGGAAGTACCGGTTGAATGCACGTTCCAACAATTGATTGATATGATATACTTAAAGACAATCATTGACAAACGAAGGTTCAAATTAGTACTCATTTGTAAGTATCCCCTTAGGAGTGGTAAAAAGTTCTAACCTTATCCAGTACGGGATGATAGTAGTGTGCGCAAAATGTTGGATCTGGTTAACACACCAACCATTGAGGAAATTGAACTGTATATTAAAGTTACCGAAATAAGGCAACAATCAACCAACTGCGGGTGGCCATGCGTATATTCGTCGCGACAATTACAATGTTTCTACGCTTGACTACGCTGTGGGCTTCCAGCAAGGGTCCAAAGACCGGATACTAGACCAAATGGAGATGATGAAGACGCTGCGTATGAAGAACGTAATGATGAAGATATGGTGAAGATGTTGATGATGAAGCACGGAGATGATGGGGATGTCAAGCCGATCGACATGCATCATTCTTTCGAGCTTTCAACCAAGTTTTGGAGAATGAACAAGGTATATGTCTTCGCAGACAAGCACCATCTTCGCGATGTATCAAATCACCCATGATGAGACATCGACGAGCCATCCTCTGTCATTTATCACTTACCACCAACACCTCAATTTCAACATGTTAAAACCCGATAATGTCGCAAGTTGTTTGGACTCCATGGGTGCACTTGGCTACCTAGAATTGAGGGAGAATTCGTGAATTAGCAAGTTTTTAATTTGAAATTGATTTGCAAGAGGCTGCAAAGTTTACTCTATTAAAGCACACCAAGAGTATGTCGTTGTCGTGATCCTCAAAAAAAATCAGCCGTTTTAAGATGGGCAGCGTCAAGAATGTCACCGCCCATGGAAGCTTCAGGCAATGGTTGTCAAAGATACTTCCTTATTTGTTATCAACAAATATACCGGGCCACATACTTCAGGTCAATCCCCGCTTGAACCGACCATCAACTAGACTCCCAATTGGTTTCTACTCATATAAAGGCACAATTCAAAGTAATAATCTACATTGCTCCACGGCCGCGATTCAGCAGTGTGATGGAAAATGGGGATATCAAATATCATGCGTTGGCGTTGATGGGAAGCACAAAGCAATTAGACAGCTATTTGCGACTCTCCTCATCATATACGTGAGTCGCATCGCTTGTTCTCAAGCATGTGAGCAAACAAATCTCGATGTGCCGTTGTTCGAAAACATGTGAAACCAATATGCCAAACACCAGAGATATTCCAACGTGTGTTCGTCATTCAAGCCATCCATTGAAGGGTTCCAACATTGTCGGCCTCGCTATGAGTATAGATGGTACACATTTATACGGGAAGTATAAAGGCAAGTTATTGATCAAGGCATGGGTGTGACTAAATAATCACCGTTTCCATTGGCATTTTCTATTACGTAAGGCGAATATCGATAGTTGGGGATGGTTCTTGGCATGCATTAGAAATGAAGTTACTCAAAGGGCGGGAATTTGCGTTATATCGATGCGTACATCCGTGAATCATGGCAAGCAATGGGCCATCCTCATCTTAGTCGGCAACACCATTTGCATATCACAGGATTTGCATGCGTCATTTCGCTAGCAATTTTATGACTCGGTTCAAAGATAAAATTTTGAAGAATTTGGTTTGCCGAGCAGCTTTAGCGAGTACAGAACGGAAATTCAAAAAGCATATGAATACAATTGGGAGAATCAATTCCGAAGCATTACAATGGCTGTGAGGCAAGCCCTTTCCAAGCATGAGTTTCACACGACGGAGGTCGAAGATATGGTTTTATGACAACAAACATTTTAGAGGTATTTAATAGTGTCTTTAGCTGAGCTCGAAGCCCTCCCTGCAAGAATCGCATTAGTACAGCTTGGACCTTTTTCCGCCTCGGGCACGCTACTTTGTCAAGAAGAGAAGTAAAGCATGACGCAGATCCTCTAAGAATTCACTCCGTACGCTGACGCAGATCCGTATCAGGCCATATAATGGGTTCAATGGAAATTGTCCTTTACGTATCACGTGAAGGGCCTATTCCATAAAGTCAAGGAGGGCCGAACTCATCGCTGCCAACTTACATGAAAAAACTTGCACATGTGTAAAAGACATCATATATGGCTTTCCACGAATCATATCATATCAGCCTGTCAAGACGCCGTGTTGATTCGTTTGTTCAGAAGGCTACTAATTACTAAGTCTTACTATGATACATGGGCACCCCTTTTCTATCCAATATTCAATGAAGATGAGTGGCCTCTTTACGATGGCACCGTGATTGTACCACCCAGTCAATGCGACGCTTGGAAGTGGACGCTCCCAAATCAACCCCGCCGCATAATGAAATGGATGTTAGAGGGAAACTCCTTCCATAGCTGTCAGGTAAACAACCGGGTCACACCTACTGCCTTTGTAAGAATAGAAATCAAGTTCAGTAATTGAATGTGTACGAATATATGAATGTAGCTGCTCCCATTATTTATCATTTGGTCCTCCTTAGAGCTTTCACCACCCGCATGTGAGCTATAAGATGAAGGAGAGGTATGTTTTTCCCCATACCTCTCATAACCCCATCATATTCTTTAATATTTTTGCAATATAATTAATATGTTTTTAATGCTTCAAATATTCATAACCTACGCATAAAACATCGGGTCTAATGGGCTCCATTCATAACTTCTGTTATATCATGGTTACTCGATGCTATGGTCAATCATACCATCAGTTGTCGCCTCGCCCTACCATTACAAGCCATGTGCCTGAAGTGCATTTCTCTGCTCCTTAAAACTATCTCTTAATGGGTGATGCGAGATGAATATCTTACAATATGTGGTTGTTGTGTATACACAAGATGTAAATCTTAAGCACAGGCCTCAAGAAAATCAAAGAAGTCTGTGGGTCGCGAATTTACCCGAAGAGTACGTGACCCGGGAGGGTGTCAATTCGCTTGAGAAAGGTTGGAATAATCGAAATAGTCGAGCAAACTAATTTTTCTCGTCAAGCACTTTCTCGTTTGCTACCATTAATATTAATTTTCAGCGGGAATATAAACCAAGTTCGACCGTGGCTCGATTTCACCGGTTTAACAAACTATTCGATATATCAGAAAGTTTCTCTCGCTTCCTTTGCTTTCTAATATACTAAGTGTATTGATATTATTCGCCTGCTTTGGTCATATATATAGAGCTCTTTGTTTTTTACTCTCTTGTTTTCTAATATACAAAGTGTATTGATATTATTTTCCCTGTTTTGGTCATATAGATAAAGCTCTCTGTTTTTTATGTTTGAATTTAAGTCATCATTTTCATTAATGAAGATGATAAAGAGGCTATATGGCTAGAACTAGAAATTTTGCAATAGTATGCTTGTTGTCTATTGAATATGATGCTGTTGTTTTCTAGTGTAAAAAATCTGTATCAAGACCTTTTACTCTTTTTGTTATTAAGTTCGCTTCTCTTCCTCTGGAATTGGGAATCAATCATGTCTAAAATAGTCAGTTCCTACTGTCAAGCAGATTGAAATGGTCTTTGATTTGCCAATTTGCATGCACGCTTTCATTTTCTCATTCAAAATCCTACACTTAAAGCAAATTTCAAGCCTAAATCTTTGAATTCATCACATGTGTCCATTGTTTTCATGGATAAAGTGCATATGATACTTGTCCATTGTTTTCATGGGCATTATTACAGATTTGTTTTCATCTATTTTGGGCCCATGATGTAATTATGACCATATTGGAACCAGGATTGTTTTCATGGCAATTATTACATATTTGAGTTAGACTGCTTGTTCTAACACTTTGCTTTTTCCAGGTTGTCATATGAAACACCAGAGCTTATACTATACTGAAACAAGCTCCATTATTGGTGCCATCTACAAAGCCATATACATATGATCAATGATCAAGATGACAAGTTTGTGTTAAAATTTAGCGGTTCGCATGCATGTAGTGTTTGGAATATTACAGAGTGTACTTAATTGGATATGTCTTTGTCTTCACTTGAATCTCGTATTCATCATTTGTCAATTAATTTGAGTTTAGAGGCTTCGTATTGATGGTTGTGGGATTTTCAAGGATTTACAAGAATATTATTTTTTGTATTTATGTCCATAGCATTTGATTGTATATATTTGTTATTCTCTATGTCTATAAATTTGTTATGCGTAGGCTTTTAGCTGTTCATTATTTATTTATTTTCGTTTTTTTATATTCAATTGTTGGTATTGGTCTTGGTCTCAAAACTTTATATTAAACGAAGCTTTGAAAATGTGTTAAACTAGCAACCACCGCCTTTTTTAGAAGTTTTTGAAAGTTGAATATGACTTCCCAATCTAACAAATATATGGGGGTGAATTGGTTTTCTAAAAAACTTTTTGCAAAACCATAACCTTGTTATTGCTGCTGCAGACTGTCATGTCTACTGTGGTCGTGGCACATTTGGGCTTTTCTACTACATCCAACAATATTTACCTAAAATCCTGAAATCCTAAATATTTATAAAACCCTAAGACCCCAAAACCCTAAGACCCCAAAACCCTAATGCCTTAACACCCTAATGCCCAAAGGCTCTAAAACCCAAGGACCACTTGAGATCGCTTAAGTTTATGGTATTTTTTTAAACTCTTATTAATAATGGTTTGAAACCGTGACCATCTAATTATTATAATGCACCACGCCTCACATGTTATTGCATGCACTGTTAATACCGCCTAATTATTATACGACCAATTTAGAATTATTTATAATAAAAATCGGTGCATGTATACAAATATAAATCATATATAAAAATAATAACATGTATTAATGAGTCCCACAAAACTAGCGCTTTAAACCGGATCTCAGACCCGACGATCATATTCTGGAAGATGAATTTAATCAATTGATTATGCCTTCAAGATGATCTCCGAGGATTGGTATTGCCACGTTTATATATTCCTCAGGGTTCTCTTTTTGGAAACTAATGAACCGTATGATTCACTGGCTTGGTATATTAACATTTGGAGAAAAATTTGTGGTATCAGAATATCTTTGTCTTCACTTGAATTCGGGACTAATATCATTTGTCGAATTGATTCTCAGATTCTATCAAATGAAAGTGAAAGCATTTAAAATAAATAACTAAATTAAATCAAAAAGATTAAGCATGCATCATCTGTGGCGAGAAGAAAACAATAGAGGCTACGAGCTAGTGTAGCAAACAATCATAGAAAGGAAAGTTAAAGGTCAAAACCAACCACCTGAAAAATCCTGGGTTTTTCGGAAGGGGAATCTACCGTAAAAACGACAAAATTATTTGGAGAATTGTCCTTTAAAGATGCAATTTTAGTGAAAATATATTAGATTTTGGAATTTATATTAAAATTGATTTTCACATAAAAATTATACATGCAATTTCTCTAAATATTTTTCATAGTTTTATAAATATTTTTTCAATGATAATAAATTTGAAATAATTTTATTCATTTATTTTTTTCTTATTTCAACCAAATATAACCACCCTCAATTAATTTAAACTTTTATTAAATATTTGATCAAAATTAACCTTATATCTACCATTTTTCATAAATACTTCTTGAAAAGGGTGATCCATGAGTCCCACAAGATGCACATGTATAAAAAAAAAATCATATATAAATATAAAATCACGATCAATGTACCCCACAATATGCGGCCACAGTTCTCCCTAGAATCCGCGCCTAGAATAAATGTAGAACAGAGGCAACAGATCCTCACATTGTAAGGGAGGCGGCGCGAGGGAGCCGATGGAACGTAGGGAGCCGATGGAGCGAGGCAAGTGAGGATGAAGGGTCGATGCACACGCCGAGTCCCGAGGTCGCCACTGGAAGCCTACCTAACTCGTAAAGGGTATAGTATGGTGTCATCGCAGGGGGACGGATGGTGATGTGTCAATGGGCGGTATGGAAGGTGACGGGCCAACGCAACATGGGACACGGAATGCCGGGTCCTGGCGCGGTATCAATGCGCGGGTAATTAAATGTGGTGCACGCACACGTTGGGTAACAAACGTGGTGTGGATGGTGAGGGGTGGGTGGCTGAGAAGGTAACAAGAGTCAAACTCAGATCAAGTGCAATTATCACGCCACCGTTTCACACCACGACCTCCGCCGCACCATCTCCGCATGACCCGCGCCAACTCCCCGTCGCCCTCCCTCCGCCCTCCGCCTAACGGGTCGACCGTGACGGTCGATGACACCGAGGCCTACCGATGGTGCATGTGATGTGGATGCCTCGAAATGCACCCGCGACGCGATGTTCTTTTTCTCCTCCGATCCGATGTGTAACAATCAACTGCAATATGCGGTATATGTCGCGCCATAGCACCAGAAGAAACGAGACCCATCTACTTATGTCAACCATGGCGCGATTCATGGAACCAAATAAATAATTATAATTACATACTCTATTGATTAAAATTAGGTAAAATATTATATAAAAACGTCAGTCCGACTTACCATAACATTCATACTACTGGCTGTAGTATGAAACCTCATATCATCTCTATGCAACCATGGTGTCATAAAAACGCCGTGTAATACGACGATACCACCGCATGTATGGTCTCGGAAGTCCATCATACCCACCAAAGGGTGAAGTAATGACCGACGCGGTCTCCCATAGTGCTATGTACGAGCATGATATGTCGCCTAATCGCTACCGGTGTCGCCCGCCGCACGACTTTATGGGAATGGGATGCTCGTGAAGAGCAACCGAGGCATTCCATCGACGCACTTCAAATCGACGCAATACGCCGCTCCGGACGAAGCCACTAAACAAAGATCGAAACATATGAGTGGTGACATCGCGGCGCCCGCATCTCCCGACGCCTGGCATATATCTGAAAGCCGGTCAACCACCTCTCCACCGTACCTACCGCTATAAGACCTACACATTAACCATCGAATGCCAAATACTTTTACGTCAACAAGATTGAAATTACTATATGAAATCCATATACTTGTAAAAATTCACATAATTACAACCTTATACGCTAACATATATACTCATTCGTCCGCGTATGTGCTGCTCTACCGATCTCAGATAGAGAGGACACCGGATTTGGTTAAGCACCCGTGTCAAAGGTACCTCCACCTACACCCCAATCCAAGAGCGTGCTCAGCCCCACCTCAAAGATCCGCTCGGCCGAACGCCATGCTCAACAAAATCCATCGTCCATACCCGTTAACTACGATCACGATCGACATCCTCATCATAAGGCATGCGAATGCAGGTGGCCGAAATGGTGCAGATCGCCCAAAATCTGGGTCGCCCATGTGTGAAACCTTCCTCCTAAGACCATTATAATGAATATACAATAAACATAAATTAAGCGATCGAATTTCATAGCCGTAAAGTTTAAATTCCAAAAAATATATATATACATACCAGCATGAGTGTAATACAACCACTAATACCGCATCTACTTGGCCTCCAAGCCGCACGCGATAATCCCTCGATACGCCGTAGTGGGCACCGCACGACCCCAAATTTATAAGTCGATGCCCGTGGTCAAATCACGGAAAAAGGGGAGAAAGCATGTGAACATGCACCCCCTTCGGTCCTAAAACAAGAAGGATCCCATAAGCGCTAATATGAAGCCATCGCGGCACCTGGCCCCAAAGCGACCTCACGCGATCGTCCCTGGGTCGATAACCCATTGATAACCACGGATAGAGATAAATAACCGCAGGAAGATCGCCAGGGTGATCTGAAAGCGCCAATCGCATAACTCGCTAATGTCGAGCATGCATGTCCTCGTGACGCGGGTCCGTCGACACGGGCGCCAAGCGACGATAGCAAATATCCCCAGAACGGATCGTCATCTCCGACCGGGACATGAGTCAAAGGGTCTCGGCCGCCATCTCGACAGACAGGGCAATAAGCGGCGGGCCTGGCGATGATGCGGCCTACGTATATACCGTAACTTCTACGCTGATCACGACGGACGACACGTGATCCATCCTCCACAAGTGAGGAAGGCCTCATCCGCTCGATGAGGCTCTGAGGAACTTCGTAACTCGGTAATTAACGAAATAACCATGTTTATAATTGAATATATATATATATATATATATATATATATATATATATATATATATATATATATATATATATATATATATATATATATATGTATTATATAAAATCTAATGTGAATTCATGTAATAAAATACAATCGCTTCGTTGTCAACAAAGTGGGACTCCGTGGTCCTGCCTTTGCAATATAAGGCGTATTTGATCCACCTGACGTCATTATGTAAAATTTCTCCAACACCATATATATATCCTGGATGTCTAAAAAACACAATATACATATTAGTAAAACACATTGGAGAAAGTGTATCACAATAATTAAAGACACTAAGGTTAGAAAATTTTATTTCAAAAACTTTTTTTTTTATATATATAATGTCACTCATCTCTCGAGACTCATAGATTTACAATACACAATATCTAATACATGCAGCATCAAGTCCAATGCGAAAACTGGAAGATCAAGTCCAACACCTCAGCTAAACACTACCCATATCCTTTGACTCCACATACACTTAGCCGTGGATGACTGATTAATAACGTTTTCGCTTTTTAAAAATAATGTTGGAGTGCACGGTTTTCAAAAAACTAGGAATCAAACATGCACTAGAATTATGATCCGTAAGGCTGTAAATTGATCCGTAAAGAAAAAGGAAAATGAGGTGAGAATTTCATATGATGAGGAATGGATGGATGGGGAGAGGAAAGCAAATATAACACATGCAGATGGGCCGGTGGTGAGGGGGCCCAACATAGTCTTCGTATTTGTCCACATCGCAGAGAGATTTTGTGGGCTGGGAAACTACATAAACTATATAAGTTCACTCTCAAAACTCCCATTGATGTCCTTTTCTTCCATATATTCTCAAACAGAGATAAAGTAACAACTCAAACAACTAAACATCTATGTTATATCAACAGGTAGAACCAACACCTCAAAAATTTAACAAAAAAAACAAAGACATTTTAAGAATGAGCTCAATTGCACGAAAATCATCCCGTGTAAAATAGAATCAAACCAAAAGAATTGAAAAATTAATAATATTAATTTCATACTACACCAAAATTCATCTGAACACTGAGCAATCCAAATAAAAAAATAACAATCGAAAAATTTCTTATTTTCTACGCCACCCTTCTACCTTCCAATAATTAAATACTGACATCAAAACCCCACACTTATTTTCTCCCATGTTCAAGGTGTTATAAGACACATGATTTTTTCCTTTTTGAGCTTAACAATAAAAACATTTGTAATTCACTCTTATAATACATATGAAAATAATGATTTGTCGAGAAGATTAGGGGATAGATTGTATTTATTGCTTATGAATGTCACAAGAAATCAACATGATTTCTAAAAACAAAGATAGTATAATAGAACAAGGAAACATATTACAATTGTTTTCACTTATTTTATGAGAACACCACAAATTAATTATACAAGAGGATAAAGATTAATAATAAAGCACTATATCAAAATTCATAAACCATATTTCTAGAAACATTAAAAATAGGTTCAAAAGATTTTATTTCCCAAATTAAATGTTTGTTCCACAAAAACATCATAAAACAATTTCCAAAATCTACTCTCCAAAGCCGCTAGAACTATTTGGCAACATTTCTCAAATTAAACCTTCATTTTATTAGAAAATTAATTTTCTGGGTACTGATGCATAATGAGAAAGAAAGGTATGGAGGCACTGGGCAACCTAGCAGTCTAAACATGCTATTAGACCTATTCAACCATTGAAGAGAAATGTGCTTCCAAGTTTGCCTGAAGTTCCCAAGAGCATTTTCTCACAATTGTTGGCATGATATCAAATTAATTTAGAAAGACAGCTACATACATGGTTAACTTTACTTGGTGGTACTGGTAACTAAGAAAATTGGATATTTTTTTTCACAATTCAACCATGTCCACACCCGACCACATAACACAAAACAAATGCTTGTTCAAGTAATCTCCCTCAATTTACCCTATATTGTGATATTTACCTCTATATCGATTAAAATGGTGGTAAATCGATGAGAAATGCAAGAATATTATTACAAATTTATGTGGTTTGATAGTATGCCTACTACATCCACATAATCAAATAGTTCAAACTTTCATTATAATCAAATAGCTTACATAATAAGGTATTTATAATAATCTTGAATATGACAAAAAAAAAAAGAATTTGGCTCAAATCACTATAACATAATTTTAAGATATAGAAAACAACCAGTCGTGAATGAAGTAAGAACTAAAGAAATTTGATTGGCCAATTGAGACCATCCAAACTAACAACACAAATAACTTAAAATAATCAAACCCAAATCTAACCAAGTAACAACACTTTATCTCTAAATTATAGTATGAATACCAAGAAATATCCCAACCATTCCATCTTACACCAACCTGTAAATTCCATTGTATTAAACAGCGAACTCGCTCACATACATGTACTAAAAATGTAAACAAGACCATGACAATTCCAAATACCAAATTAAAAATGTGAAGAACATGTCAAAGTGAAGCAACTGGAAGAAACAAAGGCAACACATCAAAGAATCATCATCCGGGTTAAATGTGCATTTGTTGATCAGATGAAATCAAATGGATGGCTAAACGCATTTGGGATAAAAATTGTTTAACAAATCTGGCCCAAACAAATAAACACTTTACCTCGGAAGCCTGGGACTGAGAGGAGGAGCGCGCAACCACCGGAAGGGTGAGCAACCGATCAGACTAAGCAGGATTCGCCAAGAACGAGCAAAATGCGTAGGAGTGGGAGAAGAAAGAAGGGGGAGATGAATAAGGGAAAAAGCCTAAATTCGAAAAACTTAAAAGACCACTGCTGGCTGCTCAGACCGACGACATTTGAATTGGCTTCAATCACGTCGTTGTTCTCGACGCATTTCATCCATCCAAATGTCACGCTCTCGACGACTCCGCGAATTAACAACATCCAAATGCCGATTGCTCACGACGTACCGCCGCTCAGAGTCAAATCCCACCGCTCATTGCCTAGCATTAAGGTATAGTTCGTGAAATATTTGGGATTTATTAATCGTAATTTTGTTTTTTTTTTTTAATTTGACGTATTTCCGTACAAAACTCCGTATCTTCCCTATCCAAACACAGACTTGATTCTTCATACGTTGACTGCATCCTCCCAGTCTGCACCAGATTCCATTTGGGTTATTTGATTAAAAGATATTTTGAAAACTCGTTTTTGGAAATCTAACTCTATTATTTTTTTATCTCTTTCGATAACAGTACCTTCATTATATATATATATATATATATATATATATATATATATATATATATATATATATATATATATTTGTCCACAATGAGTCATTATTCAAAACCTATGAAATTACAAAGGTATTTTATCTATAAGAAAAAAAATATGAAGAGGTTTAACTTATAAATTTTGAGTTATTTGAAGTATTTTAACTGAATATTTCATTGTTTTCATAGTAAAAAATAAATAATTAATTAAAATATTTAGTTACAAAATCATAAATAAATAAAATTATACATAATATAATAAATTGGTTAAAATGTTTTCAAAATCGGATGAGTGTTTGAATTGAAATATTGCTGATTCAAGAATTGAATCATTAAATCTAATTTTAAATTGGATAAGAAGGGTCATCAATCAATAGTCTAACCGGTTATATTAATTGGTTGGATCTAATTTTTAAAACTAAAAAACATCAAACAATGCAGTATTTATAAATTTAACCCCTCCTTGTGTTAAGAGGGAAAAAGACATTTTAAACAATTTTAAAGATTTTACTTTGTTTAAGGTTATTTATAAAAAAAAAAGTATTTTATAATTAAAAATAAATAAGTAAAGGATACCAAACAAACTTGCCATGATTTAAAAACTGCATCAAATCTGGGCTTCTGGCTTGACCGCCGATCGGGGTTAAACTCCGGTCCGATTCACCCAAAAACCGTTTTTACTGACAACCGACTTTGAACCCCGTCTAACCGGCTGGGTTTGGACAAGGAACCGAATGAACCGACTCCCACTTCCATAATTTTTTTTTTTTTTTGTTTTTCAAATTAAAACAACTTCGTTTTGATGCTTTTTACTTCGAAACTACGCTGCCATTGCATTGTAAAGCCTTTATGCAAGACTGTAGCAAAAATTCAATTAAATAACGCAAGATCATCGATTCATACGCAGAATTCAAGTTTATTACGAATCCACTTTACCATTACGTCACACGCGATTATTCAGAGATATTAACAAAATTATATATTATTACTGATTAAGTATATATTTATATAAATAAGTTTCTTCCATTTTTAATATGTTTTCATATACAAACATTATACATATTTTTAAAATACTTTATTTATATAAAAAGTAATAAATAAAATCTTAAATATTATTAATTATATATTTTAAAATTTAAATAAAATATAAATAATATATTGATTATGTCACTGATTCAACCACGGTTCGACCACCGGTCTGACCAGTGAACCATGAACCGATAACTTTTTCGATTCAATCATCGATCCGATTTTTAAAACATTGCAAACTTGTTTTGCAAATATTATAAAACCAATTGAAAAATATTATCAAAAACTATTTTTGGAATATAACCAAGCTTAGTTTCTATTGTCCAAGCAGGTCTCATCATCACTGAGCTTATCAAATAGGTAAATAACCTTCTAGACTAACAACGACAAGAATTGCCTTTTACACGAGTCTATTTCACAGCTCATTCTTATAAAATACTCTGAATTGTCCAAACTTGTGTAATTATGATTATTTTCTTATATTTATTCATTTTAAATTACAATGTTATAATATTCTATTCTCATATAAACTCGAATCTGATTATTTTTTGTCTTACCTAATTTTTAATCATTGAGTCAAGTCTCATTAACTTCAAACTGATTTAGTTATTTTTCTACTATCAAGATTTCCCTCATTCCTTGAGGAAACAGAAATTTACAAGGCACTCACTGATTGTAAGCTAGTTTTAGAAGTTTTTGACAGTAACACGTTATACAATTTTGTCCGAACAAAAAATTACCCGTGGTTAAAATGCGGAGTTTTGTACGGATCTAATTCACTGAAAATAAAAAATCCGAAGTCAACATCAAGTTTGAAAAATTTAACCAAAGTAGTGCGTTTGGGTACAAGTGGCAAAGCTCTGGATCTCTAACGCCGGTTTCACGAAATTTGAAATTTTTAAAGCCGGCATTCCCAACGCCGGTTTCACTTAATTTAAAATTTTTGAAGCCGGCATTCCCAACGCCGGTTTTTTAATTTTTTTAAAAACTCAAAAGCCTGATTACCAAAGCCGCTCGGGTTTTTCTTAAACCCAAGAATAACCTACACTCCCAACGCCGCTCTCGGATTTTTATTTAATTTTTTTATCATGAAAGCAACAGTATAGAAAAGATAAATTAATAAATTAAATATTAATTAATTTGACTGTTAGGGGTATTTCATGTCAAACATTTTGGAGTGATGGAGGCTCAAGTAACGTAAAACACACATCTTTTGTTATTATTAACTTCATAGCACCAAAAGTTGGGGCATTTCATGGTAAATGTAAAATTCAAATCGCTCCATTTCATTTAATGGCATTCGAAATGGATTTTTTTTTTTTTTTCATTCTTTCTTTGTAATTTTGTCCTTTTTCCAATTTTTTATTATAAAAATATTTTATTAGATTATTATATTTTTCACACTAAATAAGAAAATTCCCTATCAAGGCCCAACGCCGCTTCCGAGTCTTCACATGAGCCGCTCTGCATTATGGTTGACTCAACCAATTTGATTTAACTATAAAATTATGATGAAGACAATGAAAAATGCTGGGCCAAATTTTGATTTATATTAAAAAATAATCAACCCAAGTTAAACTAAAATTAACCCAAGTTATCATGCATACACGAAAACATGTAAATATATTAAAACATTCTACATGTATCATATATAAAAATATTATCAACGCTATCCCCACGTTACGGCCATTTCTTTATATTTCTCTTGGGGGCGGCGCCAAATAAATGTACCGGTCAATTCAATAGGATCCCGAGTCCAGAAGGAGCCGAGGGAGCCGGCGGAGTTCACGAGCCGGTGGAGCCGATGGAGCCGAGGTATCTGGAGCGGATATGTCGATGCACACGCCGAGCACAGGTCGCCACCGAAGTCTACCCCACTGTAATAGGTCATCGGCGGTATCATCTCGCGATGCAACGATTGGTATTATAATGCCGTGGACGACAGCTGGATATCTAATGCTACGAGGCTAGCTCGTCGACATCGATAGCGTACACATGTAAGTCCGGGAGGCAAGGTGATGACCGCAGAGTGGCAGAAAGCACGCCACGAGGGTATGAAGGGCATAGAAAGGTATAAAATCTACAAAGCGGTTGCGAAGTATGGGGAGGGTATCGGCGTTATACGCCGAAAATTCTCCCAGATCCACTCTCACTCCGTCTGACAACACCTGCGGCTACCATCTCGAGCACGACCTGGCCGATCAACTCCCCTCTCCCTCCCTTACTCTGAACGGTCGTGACACGTGACAGCGGACTACACCGGAGGTCTAATAACAGGCTCATGTGGATGTCAGCTTCCCGAGTGTACCCTATGATGCGGGAGTTGAGTTCACCGACCGTAACACCGATCGCAAGTAATATGATGTATGTCGCATAAAGCACCGGGTATCGAACGGAGCAATGGCTATGTCACTATGGCGGCGATCCGAGGAACCAAAGAAAGAATTAGAATTACATAATCTATTAATTAGAATTAGGTAAAATATTTTAGAAACACATGACTGTAACTTACCAAAAGATCCATACTACCGGCTGTAGTATGGAACCTCATGTGCATTTCTTCTCATGTAAGTTCAAGTGATGAATGCGTCCACTTCTAGACTTTACGTGAAATCTGCCCTGTAAGTGATCGTAAAGAACAATTTCCATTGACCCAAATTTCTAATCACACGTCCCCGAACTGAACACTAACATATGGAGGAAACGCCTATCGATGTCAATCTAGTAAAAGACCTGTTCCCTTCAACAAAGTAGCCATGCAAAGGCGGAAACGTCACCAAACTAATGCACTGGGATATAGTTCGCGAGCCCCTTTAAGCAACACCTCTAATACCTCCTCGACATATCGGGTTGGCCATTATCCCATATCTTCGCCTCCATCATTTGAAAGTGCCCATAACCAAGAGGGATCGCTCTAACCATCGAAAGTTTCGTGATTGTTCCCAATTGTAGCCATATGCCTATTCATCTTCCGTGGTGTGTTGTTGCAAATACCGCCTGGCATACCAAATTCTTCAATGCTTATCTTTTGAAGCAAGTCATAAATCGCTTTTGCAAGATGACGCATGTGTGATCCCTGTGGATAAAGGGTATGGCGCATCCTAACGAAGATGAGGATCGCCATAGTCGCCATAACACTGATGTCACGATATAACACATATTCCCGGGGTCCGTCAGTTACTTCTATTTGATAAGCATGCCAAGAACCATCCCCAACTATCAATATTCTCGCCCGTAATATAATGCCAATGGGAACAACCGATTATTTCATCACATCCCATAGTTAATCAACAAACGTCTTTAGCATTCCCATACAAATAAAACATCAATACTAAGTGACCGGACGACAAACGCGAACCCTTTCAATAGATAGTTTCGAACGCCTGCACACGCTACTGGAATGTCTCATTGTTTGGGCACACTACGAGGTGGTTTTCCAAACGACAACACATCCAAGCACGCTGCTCCAATGGCCAAGAACAACGTGGAGATTTATACGACCGTAAAATCACCAAATAAGTGTCTAAATGCCTTATGCTTCCCATCCAAGGCTTTTTATATGAAATTTCATATCCTCTATTTTCTCCATAACGCTCGCTTTGAATAAAGAATGGATAACGTAAATCAGGCTCACCTATCGTCAGATGCGAGTAGCAAACCAACTTTCGTTCAATGACGATTTCGGCCTCTGGGCGTAACGGATTTACACAAGTATGCGGCCCTTCATATTTGTTTGACACAAATAAGCTAGTTTCTTTCACAAACCATCGCACGCACTTCCATTGACATTGACATTCTTCTACTTCTTACATCTTAAGACGAAGAATTTTGGGGAGGAGGCAACTACAACAAACTCCCGTGTGCTTTAATTGAGTAAATCTTGCGCCTTCTGCACTTGGATGAATTAAAATCCTGCTCCTTTAATAAATTCACCACTGCATAACCCGGGTTGTCTCTTGCACCCATGGAGTCCAACAACTGGCAGCACATCTATGTTTTCAACATGTTCAAACAAGCGCCGGCAGAAGCGACACCGAATAGTGGGCCGACTCACCGGGTCCCCATCATCATTTACGATATCTCGGCTACGATCATAACAATGCATGCCAGAGACAAATAACCCTCGCTCATTCTCCAAAACCTGATTTGTAGTCTGGAATGATGATACATGTCCACCGACTTGGGCATGTAAGTAATCATCATATTCATCATCATCTTCACCAGATTCATCATTACCTTCTTCATAGCGCAAGCATCATCATTCCATATGCCTACCGTATCTAGCATCGGACCGCTACTAGCCCACAACCATGGTCAATTTCGCCAACGCCCAATTTCCTCGCAACGCCACGATCGACCCTCTTGCCTGTATTCTAACGACCCCAACAAACAATTAATTTCCCATGACATTGTTAACCATGTTCAACATTAGGTACGTGACTGGCTACATTCCATATCAGAAAAGGCACAACCTATTTCCACATTTTAGAGGATACTTACACCACAGGATCTGTTGAACTTCCGTCATTAACAGTGTGCTCGCGAAAATGATATCACCCAATCGCTCAAACGCAGGCCAACCCAGATTTCCAAAGGCACAATGGAAGTGCTTGTCGCCATCATATTTCACATCATTATCGCCCTCACTATGGCGTCCATCAGAAAATACATTACGGAATAGGAGTGAAATGGCTAACCGACCGCTTGAAATGAAGTAACAAAATTAAATAAGATGCATGCTTATCCTTGATACTTTGTTTATAAAATAAATGGCCCTAATCGTACTCGCCCGGACTCATGATTTAATGAAAATCTATGTATTCCTTTGTACGGAGCTCTATCCGAAATACAATTTCTCCTAAAAACACAAACCACATGCCTCCCGATATCATACAATTATCTAAGTGGGTCCAAATTTGAGTGAAAAATAGGTCGAAGATCTTTATTTTTAACTTCCAAAACCTCTTCCCAATGCAAATTATCGAGTAAATGTACTTATCCCCTTAAATCGAGGGTTCCATTTCTGAAAAAATGGTAAAAACATTAAAGGATGACTCATTATATATGTTAATTGTAAAAATGATCGGTTCAAGGCTTATGTGATTGATAATCCAAAAATGCGTTGAATACCCAAAATTCTAGATTTACAACATATCGATGAATAGGATTTCAGGATTTGATATGATGATTTTATCGGATCGAATTTGTCACTTGAATTGTTTAAACGAAGGTGGTATTGGAAAGAAAGAACAAATGGAAGGACGATTGTGGCTTTTAGATAGGAAAAAGTCTGCTTTATCCCGGTAAGGGTCATAGTTTTTATTTGACAAAGATCACAACTCAATACAAAGCATGTAAACACTTAAGGTTTAGTGTTAAGGATTTCAGTAAAGCTTTCTCCCCACAAAGTCCATATTCCCAAACTGATTCATGGCATCAGAAAAAAAAATACGTAAATCAATGAAGGAATTAAAATCCTCAGAATCTCGCAGCTCAGGATTTCATTCACTCCGTGTGAGGAAAGATGAACATTTAAGAACCAAAGAACCGCGAGATGAGCCTTTAACGCTTTCCCGGGCTCGAAACTCGAATCGAAGGCGTGTGCACAAGTGAATGAAATAAGGGCCGTGGTGGAGAAATCACGAGTACAAACCTCACTAATAAGGGCAAGTGTGTGCTCGTTGTGTCGCTTAACCCTTGTCGTCGCCGAGCGGGTCAGTGGTGGAGAACAAATGGAAGCCCGAGTCGAAGAAGAAAATCTGGGAGTGGAGAAAATAGAGGAAAGGGAAAGAAGAAATGCTGGAAGTGGAGAAGAAGGGAAGGGCGTCTCTGCTTTGGGGAAGAGAGTCCGAAGCCTACGTTGAATGCTGGCTTAAGAAAACCCAAACCGGCGCTGTGGTGCCGCTTGAGTTTTTAAAAATTAAGAAACCAAGGTAATGCTTCATTTCAAAATTTTAAATTAGCGAACCAAGGGGCTGACGCGCTTAAAAAATTTTGGTGGAAACCTACAAGTGGGGAATTTCGCTTACACCGTGGTCCAAACGCATCACTTATAAATTTTCAAACTCGGAGTATTGACTTTACTTTATTTTCAGTGAATTAGATCCGTACAAAACTCTAAAATGCGGACGTTAATAAGACTAGACTACGGGGCTTGTTAAAGCCGTTTTAGAAGGACAACACCAATTCGTACAACCTGGGCAGATGACCAATTTCAAGCAAATACACTTCCTAAAACTAAAGTGCTTGCATTTGAGAATAGTCAGAAGAGAGGAAAGCTGTTTTCTTCTAGATGAAAAAGGATACCATATAACCACATAAAAGGGGTGTCCAATTCGGATTATGCATTTCATTCATCCAACACGTCATGCATATATTAAATTTCATAGGTTATGCATATTTATCCCTCAATTAATCATAAGCATTATTCATTCATTAAATCCTATAATGGATTTGCAAAAGTTGTAACACTATATTCATGAAAAATATTGATTCCAATTCATAATTTGTCTTACATGCGTAAGACTTTTGGATGCATATTACATCATATATATATATTTTACCAGATATTATTACCATTAAAGCCTTAAGCTGAAAGATTGAAATTACAAATTTCAGTATTTATTAATTTATTACTTTTTAATCCGTGCCATGACAGAAGGTAATGGGGCCTGCCCCTGATGCTTTGTGATTGGTCAGAAATATAAAATGCTATCCATCAACCCCCACAGCTGAATAATAATACTGTTTCTCTTGCTTCACGCCAAAACCCTTGTGCTCTGCTTCTTCTCCCTTCCTTCTTCGTTTCAACAATGGAGGCCCTGCCTCTCGCACGGTGCGCATCTTCTTCTTCTTATGTGAATTTCTGTAGTGGGTCAGTCTCTGCTCTGGGTTTCTCTGTACCCGCCTTCAAGACAACCCACCTCACGAGGAAGAAGATGGTCATAAGGGCCTCAATTGCGGTTGAGCAAGAAACCCAGAAAACGAATGTCGCTCTTGTACGGATAGGCACGAGAGGAAGGTGAATTTTGTTTTTCTGTTTCTCGCTTTGCTCAATTCCTCATTCTGGGTTTGCTTTTACATCTCAAAAAGTCTTTTTGGTTTTGCTCAATTGTTCCATCAATCATTCATGTTATTTATGTTTTAATTTTCATGATTTTTTTGTCTGAAAAAGTTGTTTCTCTTTTTGAGGTTATTAACCAATTGGGTTGTTGCAATTTACTGTGATTTGGACTTTATTTTCCATATCCAATCATGATTGGAACAATTTCTTGTAGATCTTTTTCATTTTTATTGCAATTCTAGTTAGTGGCTGAAAGGGTAACTATTATTTCATTTTTAATATGAAATATGGGAGCTTAGGGATCATTGTCTAGATGATCTGGTTCTTAATGTTTGACTCATGGTTTTTGTAAAATGATAGCTGCAATTTGGAAATGCAAATGGAAGGTTGGGAATGACAAATGTGTTTAATTTGAGGAAAAATACATCCTAGTAAACTTCATATGGCAAGGGAAAAAAAAGTTTGAGTGAGATGTTAAAACACGTGGCAATGGAAATGTAGTCACTATTGCCTTGTCTTATGAAATTTATGGCACAAGTGATAATGAAAAAAAATGTATAACTTGAATGATTAGGGTTTGGTAGAACTATAATGTAGTTGTAGAAGCAAATTCAAGAGTCTTATTTTTAATTCATGATTCTTATATGATAGAATTAAAACTTTGAAACTTATTCTTGCTAGATTTTGCGTGAACTTCACGATAATAAGTAAAAGGCTAGATGCCAGATTTTCAAATGTGAAGCCTCACAATAATATAACATGTTTCTTAACATTTAGCAAGTATGAGTCCATTAGTTACCACATATTAATATGTCTAGTGTTGTTTCGTCTCTCTTTTTACTTTTTAGAGTTGTCTAGGACTGTGAGAGGGAATGAGGGTAGCATCCTAATAGAGGGAATTCCTACATTTGACTAAGATCTACCTGAACTTTAAAAGATTTAATGTATTCTAATACTTGTTATCAATTTGGTGTAGACTTTAATACATAGGTGTCGCATGATATTTTGGGTTCCTTTTCTTTCTTCTGGTTATTTATGTTCCTTCTGTATGTAAGACAGCCCACTGGCACTCGCTCAGGCTTATGAGACTCGGGATAAACTCATGGCAGCACATTCAGAGTTAGCTGAAGAAGGGGCCATTCAGATCATAGTGATAAAAACAACGGGTGATAAAATACTAACTCAACCACTTGCAGACATTGGTGGGAAGGGCTTATTTACCAAAGAAATCGATGAGGCACTCCTAAATGGTGATATTGACATTGCTGTCCACTCAATGAAAGATGTTCCTACCTATTTACCAGATAAGACAATTTTACCTTGCAATCTTCCACGGGAGGATGTCAGAGATGCATTTATTTCATTAACCGCAGCTTCTCTTGCTGAGCTCCCAGCTGGAAGTACTGTTGGCACTGCTTCACTCCGGAGAAAGTCACAGATACTCCATAGATATAAATCACTCAATGTAAGCATTTTGTGTGACACATTGGGCACATTTTTTTTAGACTGTGATAAAAGAATTTCTTTAGATATCTTTGCACAGATGTTTAACCAGAGCATGGATGGTAATTACGGGTAGGTTATTTTCCATAAATTTTCTTGAGTTTTTTCTTGTTTGGTTAGGATAGACTTATACATGTGGTACCATCATCTATACACTTTTTCCTATTCGTTATATCGTGGGTTGCTCAAAGTGTATGTATATTGGTTTATGCCTCTGCTGTCAATACCAGCCACCACTTCTGCTAAGCAAGATGCTGGTCTTCCTCCATCGCCATTGCATGACAGTCATCCCTATTGTGTTATTTCCATGACCTCTTCCATTGGCACCAGCGATACTGAAATAAACTGATTCTGCCTTCCATACTGCCTTCTGTTTCCACGGTGCCACATTTCTAATGCCACCATCATCGTTGTTGTACATCACTATATTTACCTTCATCACTGTCATGCTGCTTTTTCTCACCATCGTCGTTGCAATTGCAGCCTTGACTGCTATATCCTCCTCCATTTCTGTCATCGTACCACTGCTACAACCGCCACCACTTCCAATATCGTATCCATTACCAAACTACTAATATCATCATTACCACTTTTGCAGTGTTGCCTCGATCACTACCATTACTACTCTGATTCTCAGCCCTATCACTACCATTTCTTTATATGCTTGTCAAAGCCATAGGTAGAGAGTAGGTCAACTCCCATGCAAGAACTGCCTTTTCTGGAGGTAAGAATTTGTGCCAGTACCACTTTCCTCGCTCTTCTTTGACTGGGATATGCCTTGTATATTCCTTGTGCCTTGTTTGGAGCCTTTTTGATAACTATATGTTTTCTTGCCCATAAATAAAGGTCTTTAATCTGATAAATAAAATATAATTTTATTACCAGGCATCATTTCTGCAACTTGATTCATTGGGCAGTGAGAGAGAAATTATCACGTGTTTGCCCGATATAGTCCGTATTGACTCATTTGGTAACAAGATAGTTGATAGGTCTTTTTCATTTTCTTTTGAGGTGAAAAAACTCAGTTTTTTTCCTTGCGTCTAATCTCAACTACTCGTGAAGGGCTTGTCTGGAAGTACTTCTGTTTTTTTGTTTTTATTTATTTACTGTTTGGGGCTTGCTGTTTCAATTATTAATTATTTGATTTTAAAACAGGAAGCTGATCTGGAGTTTTCCGGAAACAGTAAAATGTTTGAATAATAACATTCAACCTATTTTTGTAAGGCAAAAAAAAAAACCAGAGCAGATTCAATGAGAATTTTTCTTCTTTTCTGTTTCTCCTATTCGTCAAGTTGCAATATTTGTTTTGTTTTAATTCTTTCAAGGCCAAATGTATTTTCTCTTAAAGACCCATACATTTTTGTCTTCTTCTTCTTTTTTTTTTTTCTTTTTTTTGGTGTTGCTTTTCTTGCTTCTCCTATTGTAATTTAGTCTTTTGCTTGCATGAGATGATATTTTTTTGAAGAATTTTTTTATTGGCCTTGTTTTGATTTGTTTTGTGTAACCTTGAGCAAAGAAAAAACGTGTTTTGTCAATATCTATGTTTCTTCAATCAAAAATGAAAAATGTAAGAAAGATGTGCCGTTAATAATTGCTGTTTGTTTAGTTTGTCTGGAACTTGGTTTTTCCTGCTAGTAATGCTATACAGTGTATGAGGTTTTAACTGATTATTCAAAGGAAACATTTAAGAGAAAATATTTTATTCTTTTGTTTTATGCATGGGTACCCCATGGAATTGAAAAATTTTTGGTCGACACAACTGCCAACAGAGCACTGTATTTGGTGATGTATGCTCTGCAGAAGAAAATAAAAAAATCCTCTAAATAGAAACTGTACAACACCAAGACTTTGATGTATATCTAATGTGCATAATTTATGAATTAGTAATTTGGCAATTGTGCAATTGATATGTACATATGCCTATCTACTTGTTTAGAGATTGTTGTTGTTTGATGCCTAAGTGATGGCAAAGATCCATTACTTTATGTGAAGAATCTTCTTATTGAGGGATAGCAGGCTTCAAACAGTTTTCCAGTACTTCTATATTTAGATTTTTGTTTGCTGTCCTGATTGTTGGTTATTTGTGTTTATATTGTAGGGCTATATTTCCTTTGTTTTATTCTTTGGGCGGCTTGAAGTTGGGAGGAGTGACGTGTTTCTGTTACATTTTGTTCTTTGTTCCGCTTTTCATTTTCCAGGTCTTGGAAAACTTCCGGGGCAATGTTCAGACACGATTGAGGAAGCTCAATGAAGGAGTGGTCCAAGCAACATTATTGGCATTGGCTGGCCTCAAGCGGCTAAATATGACAGAAAATGTGACGTCCATTCTTTCAATTGATGAGATGCTTCCAGCTGTTGCTCAGGGGGCAATAGGAATTGCTTGCCGGAGCAATGATGATATGATGGTAAGTTTTACTTTGTCAGATGTCTTAGTTACATTCAACAACCTACATGTTTAATCCAAAGGTCAGTCATGATGTGTTGCTGGAATCCCATGGCATCGTGTTTGCTTGTCAGCTGCAATATAGAGTTTTGTTTTGTCTTTATTACTTACTGACAGGGGTTTTGCACTGGTAGCTTATTTGCAGTGTGTTTGCATATATGAACACATATTGGTATATGAAGTACATTCCTTGCATCTGTTCGCTGAATAACTAGAAGACTTGACAGATTACTTAAAGATTCAGTTGATCAAACTACCTTCATAAATGTGTAAAACATTTGTCTCTGGTTTCTTCAAATATCTACGGACAAAAATTTATATGAAATGGAAATGCAAAAGTCAAGATCTTGACTTATACATGATAGAAAAACTAAGGGGGAAAAACTAAAAGCTTAGTTAAAGAAACAGTAAGTTAATTTTCATTTATAGGTATGTTGCTTTTGGATGGTTAGAAATATGGGGTTTTGGCTAATCTTTTATAGAATGAAATGTAGGGAGGTTGTTATTGTAACGGCATAGCTGTTAAGAGTCTATATGATGTACTAATTGTAGAAATAGTTCAACATAATGATATCAAAATAGAATTCCCTTATCTCTAGACCATATATGGTACCAGCATGAATGAATTTCTTCTCCTTCTCCATTTTTTTAAACTAAATTCCATAAAAACAATATCATTTCAAAAATTTGAAAGAACAGATGACATGTTTCAAGTTCATCCTCTTACTTGATTATGTTGAAGCTTTGATCCCAAACTAATTGGTTAGATTATGTGTCTTCTACATTAGGTTTTCTTTGTTGGTAAAAGGGATCCCTCGTTAATTTATGATGAGCCAATGGGTTTGAGACTAGGTGATCCTCTCTCTCTTCCTACTTGTTTATTTTTGTAATAGATGCTCAAGGAGTTTCATTGTTAACACTGTAGATGGTTTATCAGTGGTTGTAAGAGAGGGGAGAAGGTGGGGGAAGAGAATGGAGGTCTTGCATTTGTTTTTCTGCTAATGATCTCCTCCTATTTTATGAGATAGTTTGTGATTTCTTCTTGTACTTGGTGCGGGTTTTACTCTGTTTCAAGTTGGTGTATGGTCTTTAAAGTTAATTTGGAAAAAAGTGAACTCATTTCAATAGGAGTAGTGATAGATGTGGATTCTTTTTGCTTCAATTCTTTCCAGTGGGTGGGGAGTTTGTCCTCCACCTATTTTTATTTCATTGTTTGGAGCTCCATTGGGTTTATTGTTGAAAATTCCATTAGTTTGTGTTCATTTTTTATTTTTCCTTTTGTGCTTTCTACATACTTCCTCTGCACTTGAGTTGTACCCCTTTTTTGTTAGGTGTCCATTTACTATACTACAACTACTACTACCGACAGCAATTGTTCTGCTGCTCCTGCTAGACTTTCTGAACTTTTAGGCTCCATTTGGAACCCGAAAAGCAGTAGGGAAAGAAAAATAATAATAAGGAAAAGGATTTCCTCATGTTTAGTTTCACAGTTGAAAATATAAAAAAAAAAAAATCAAATATAATTAAAACTCCTCAAAATCTTACATATTTTTAAATTTCTTAGTTCTTATATAATAACGATAAACAAATAAAATGAAGCCAATAAACATATGTAATTAATTAATAAGTTTAACTTATTTTTTATTCCTTTAGATTTTCTTTCCTTCCGATTTTCCTGTATTTATCGCCAAGATTTCTTCCAAGGTCTTAACGGAGTCTTAAAGCTTATGATGCTATACTACTACTGTTGCTCCTGCAAGATCATCTGAACTTTGAAAGCCTATGTTATTGTTATTTTTTGTGGATTTTCCTTTACAGGCTAATTATTTGGCATCACTGAATCACGAGGTTACCAGATTAGCTGTTGCATGTGAGAGGTCCTTTCTTTTGGCTTTGGATGGTTCTTGCCGCACTCCTATTGCTGGATATGCTTCTCAAGATGAAGATGGGAATTGCATTTTCAAAGGGCTAGTGGCTTCCCCTGATGGAACCAAAGGTGAAAAAATATCCTCTTTTTTATTTTTATTTTAAATATATAATTATGTTTGTTTATCTCTCTTATATTCCAGTAATCGCACAATATGTCTTTAACAATGCTTTTATCCGTGTCTCCTTATTTCAGTACTTGAAACATCTAGGAAGGGCCCATATGCGTTTGAAGATATGATTAAGATGGGAAAGGATGCTGGTGAGGAACTTCTTTCGCGGGCAGGTCCTGGTTTTTTTGATTGTTGAGTAACATATTAATAGAGAGTTAGGGTTGACAACCAAAAAAAGAAAAAAAAGAAAAAGAGGCTTCGTGCTCAAATCTTGTGGTGTTGTTTGTGTTAGCTCTCTAATGGGAATAATTTTGTCTTTCTATGTAAACTAAACATTGATTATTCACATGAGGATTCGATTTTTGTCTGGGAAATGAAAATAATATTTGGTCTCTCTCTCACTCTCCATCTCCCTGGTCCCCCCTCCTATACTGCTTGTAGAAAATAAAATTACACGAGAACCACAAGGATAGGTCATTTGGTCAGTTCTTGGATTTGCTCTCCATTAATCACCAGTTTGAATCTCCTTAAAAGATTTGTTGGATTATTAACTTCAGGTCTTTTGGGATTAGTTGAGATTCACAATCATGCTCCTAAGGCGGGTTTCGGGGGCACGTGACAATGATTGTTGAATAGTTTGTAAAATGCTTTCTCCAACAAATATATGCCTTTTTATTTTTGTATTGAATAATTATACTTCTTTTATTTATTTGATACTTTTTGTTGTACTTTCAAATATTTTTAAAAAAATTTATACGTAGTTATTTTCAAATATTTTTTATATTTGCATAATGATCTTTCAAAATAATTTTAAAAAATAGGTAAAAAAGAATTAGAATATGTTTTTGAAAAACATCTTGTTTGCGGAACTAGTTCATCATTATATTAAACAAATTTCTATTTTCAATAACATAGTATTGTCAAATAGTTCCTAAAATAAACTTCTCAGATTTCAAGAATTGGAAATTAATTTTTTTGAGAATATAAGGGTTTGCTTGGCCATGTTTTTGTTTTTAACACTAGTTTTTTTTAGAATTTTACAAAAAATAACAAGGGAGTTTGAAATTTTTTTTCCAAAATAAAAGACAAACTTGTCAGAATAAATTGTTTTTCGAAAAATAATATTCCTATTTTGATTTTGTAAAATTTTATTTAATTCAATTTATGCAATGTTCTTTGTAATCTTGAATCTCTCGAGGTTAAGATTGAGCTGGAGATGACTAAACGGGTTTTAGTTGCTGATGAATGGCGATCCTCTCGATAATACGTTAGTGGATTTGTTTGCTTAATGTATATGCTAAGTTCAGCAACATTTTGTTGTATATCAAGTTAGAAGAGATCTGTTGCACTGTTGAATCAGGCAATAATCCATATGTTTTTTTATACAAAGTTTTTCTGGTAATTCATCCAACGTATGTACCAAAAGATTCTTCATGGCTAAAGTCAGGCCTTTTTGCTCACCTCTGTACACTATCACTGGTAAGTATATAGAAACCACAATGGGATGCAAATTATTCATGTCCTTCCCTACACAAGTTTATTAATTAGTGGGAAGGTTGGAATATGGTGACCTTGGTTAGTACACAATAAACATCCATTCAAGAGTAGAAGATCCTCATTCCATGGGCTTTCATATTTGATTTTATATTAAAGGATTTTTTGGCCAACCCTACTTTTATATCATTAGTATTTTTCTTCCCGTGTTTTTTAAGTGTCTTCATCACTGATTTAATCATACAGAACAATTCTACATAAACACCAAAACTCAAGCTCAAGGAGAAAACCTCGAGACTGATGCCTGTCTTTAAAACGTATTTTAAAGTCATCTTAAGACAAACAGTTTCCATGCCTTCATGAATGGTTCTGACGCTTATACATATGTACTAAATTTATCAATTATTAAAGTTAAGGTGCTCATCTTTATCAAATATCACATGGCTTATCTTGATAATCTGAATCAAATGAGGGGCTCAATCATCAAAATGATAATTTATGCAAAGGAAAATCAGTACTCCAACAACAGCAAAGCTGGGTAAATCTGTGCAAGTGGATGTAAAGACATAAATGAGTATGAGTTAGAAACATGTTAATGCATCTAAAAGCTGGTGGAAACCCAAGAGAGGAAGCAGTGGGCACTGCTATGTTCATTGAAACATAAAAAACCAAAACATCTTCTTAGATGAAGAATTAGAAGCAAAGATTAGGAATTTTGACATGGCAAGATGTTCTAAAGATGATGCTGAAGAAACAAAGTTACATATAATATAAAATTAACAGTAATGCACTTACAATTGTGTAATTTGAAAAGACAAAAAACTAAGTTAACTTGTGTTAATAAATTTACAAACACAAAACACATGAATAATCTTCTCCCTTGCTTTCCTTTTTTCTATCATCTTCATTGCTATCCTGAGGTCTTGAGATTTTATTGCTTTATTCGGTGAACTTCAAGTGTGGATGAGGTAACAAATCTGTTTCCACCCTTCATGAATCATTGTCTTTTCTCTGTCATAAAGCTTGGTTCAGGCTCATTTCCACACCTTAGCTTGCCACCTTGACTAATCACTCTTTCAATTCTTGTTTTAGGTTGCAAAAATCAGTGATAAACAATCACAAAAACTGTTTTCAAAACTACAAAATCTTCATTCTCATCACTTTTTGTAGCATTATGGTCTTCGTGCTCACTCCATTAGCTTGTGTTAATTGTTGCCATATCACTTTTTGTAGCTGCCCTTCATCTATAAATAGCTTTTTCAGTATATCCTTCATTTAAAATAGCTTCAGCATACCCAAGAAAAGCATTTGTTTCTACATGTAAAGAAGCTTGAGTTGGAGAGCCACCAAGTTCTTCATATACTGCATCATTATATTTGTTCCTAATAACAATACCTCTTGTTATATATTTTTATATATTGTTGGTTAAAAATAAGTATAAGAAGAGCTATACTTTTTATAATATTACAAGTGTAAGAAGAGTTACACTTGTGATGGTATTTTAAATGTAAAAAGAGTTACACTCCTAAGCATCTAATATGTAAAAGGAGTTACATATTCAATGGTGAATTAAGATTGCAACATTTGAGAATAAATCATGTTTAATGAGTGAATTAAACATATGAATAATGAGTTGAAATGCTACAAAACTTATTAGGTTAATGAAGATAATAAGTTTGTAACATTTATAAGTAAATCATGTTTAATGTGTGCATTAAACATATGAATAAGGTATGGGGTTGTCACAAAACTTAAGAGGTTAAGGAATATCATAAGTTTGTAACATTTGAAGTTAAATATATGTTTAATGTGTGAATTAAACATATATTATGTTTTAGGATGTTACAATCTCAAGAAGTTAAGGAAGACAAGAAGTCTTCTTCTCTTTGTAATCACATTTTTCAACCCTAAAAGTGTTCCATAAGTGACTTTTCTTCTTTTCAAATCTTATACAAAAAAGTGAAAAGGCTTGATCGATCCCAAGACTATTTCTATCTTACTTCCCTAAAGATTTCTTGAGAGATGGAGGAAATAGAGTCTTTGGACAAAGTTCCAAGAACTTGTTTAAGCCTTCTTGTGTTCTTCATCTTCTTCTTATTTCTACTTTCAAGAAATTGCGAGTGTTTTTGTAATTTCAAGAGTTTATTGTATAGAGTGAAATTTGAGTGTGTTCCTTAAAATTTGCCCTAAAAAGACTTGTGTATGGACAAAGGAGATACAGAAAATTAATTTCTTAGTCCAAAAAACCTATAGAGAAATCAACTTTCCCATAAATGCGGTAGAACTTAGATTGTTGACACTCATCCAAAATGAGGTTTGCCAATAAAATTTCATTTTATTTGCAGGCAAATGATCACAAGCTTCTAGGATGGTTGATAGACTGCAACATGATATAGGTGACTTAAAGAACATGATAAAATTAAAATCTCAGCTGAAAACCAATCTCTCTAAATTGAATCACTCAATAAATGAAAATGAGAATGTTGCACTAGAAATAGCCATTATGATTGTCTTATAGTTAAATATTGATATAGTTGTTATGAGGGTTGATAGAAGCTGCCACTGTGAGATGATAAAGGTGGCTAAGCCATAAAAAAAATTAGAGGAAGCTTAAAAATAAAATACCATAAAGGTTTGAGTGTGATATAATATTCTCATAGAATTTCCAGAGCAACATAAAGTAGTAAAGTACATTCGATATTAAAAGTAATGTTTATTGAGAGTATTTGGATCACTCTCACTCATACCCTTTCAGTACCTTTCTAAGGTTGGTAAAAAGGCTGTCCAGGAAATGAGAATGAAATAGAAAAAGGGTTAAATTGTAGTATCATACAACCAGGAAAATAAATATTTCAGGAAAAACTTAACATGCTTTTCTGAGACCTTGAATTTATTACGAAAATAGAGGCAAAAAACATGTTTTTGAATTGACAAGTATGATATTTATGCATACCATCCTGTCTTTAGAGATATCATCTAAAAAGAATTTTTGGTGAAGAGAAAACTGCTTTTGTATTCATGTAACATGTGACATATCCTACCCAAACATATCAACTTCTCCAAATTCTCTTTTGTTGATGCTATAAAAAAGACAGTTCTTTGACAACATCACATGACAAATGAGATAGAAGAGGAACATACATTAGAGCTTGTTACAAAACCAATAATTGCTGACTGCAACTTGCAAAATAAGAACTTTTAATTTGGATGCATATGCTGCACGTTGTATAGACATGTACAAGAGGGCATATCACGTATTCAACTTCAATCAACTTGGTATTAAAACTCTCCACTTGAAATTTTTTTGACCCATAATTAAATGTGACAACCTATTCTTTGTCCTGCTTTATACAATTTTATCATGTACATGCATTTCAATTCTAACTTACATGGTTCCATTTTGTAAATTTTCTGTCTACATCACCCATCATATTCTAAAACACAAGCCACCTTTGAACTCAACAACCTACAGAAATTCAAAATCAAGCCCTAGACCTTGTTCATGATTCAAACCCATGTTCCACACAAAATCAAGAACAGATAGAAATTTGCAGAATTGAGTACTAAGGAACAAAAGAGTTAACACTTCTATCCATAAGAGAGAAAAAATGGTCAGAATTCCTAACTAAATAGGCGAATAAAACATCCAAATAGGTCAGAAACACGACAAAATTAGCAAAGGAATAATCAAAAGATGCAACATTCACTTATTCTTCTCAAAACAGAGGAACATGAAATTAGAGATTTTGATCGAAAAACCTAAAATAAAGAGGAAATCGTACCATGATGTCGGCGCCGAACCAGCGCACGAAAGCATCCACAAAGAAGAATGGAGCAAAAAAAAAGCATCCAAAGCCATTTTTTGGCTTCAAAAGTTACTTTTCAGATTCGTGGCTTAAAAGCTTTCACCAAGATTCAAGAATGAAGATTCAAAGCTTTCATCTATCTTAAATCTATTCCAATTTTACCCTTTCTCTTCCTTAATAATGACACCATGTACCCTTCATTCATTTATATCACTCCATACACTATAAAATTGATTTAAAAAGATAAATAAATATTTAATTAAAATTTAAAAATAAATATAAAGATTCAATTAAAATAAAAATGGCTATAAACATTTAATTAATTCAATAAAAATAAATATAAATATTTTGAATTAATAATTTCAATAGTTGAACTTTTTGGGTTACAAATATTAATTACTTTAAAAATTTTTGTACTTCTTGTAAAAAAATAATGAAAAATAATTTTGCTGATTTCTCAAATCATACTGAAGTTATAAAACATAAATCAAGAGCTGATGAACATAAATACCATTGACTTCCTCACATCACAGGTTTAAAAAGTTCCACTTCCAAGCTTGATTATTTGACATGTCACCTACCGATTTGCCAAATCACATCGTGGTTTTAAAAAGCTACACGGCTTCTCGGATGATTTGACGCGCTATCTACCGATTCATTACATCACATCGCTTTAAAAAGTCAAGAAGTGGTCTTATAAAAAGCTACATCTTTGTTATGGATTATTTGACAGTCATTGGTCGACGGTCACATCACATCTGGGTTTTAAAAAAGTTGGAAGAAGTTGGTCTTGTGTGCTATATCGGGTTCGATGATTTAATGTGTCATTGGCCGATTTGTCACATCACACGCTTTAAAACCCATCACTCGATCCCAAACTGGCTAATGGCCGCCTAATACCGATCAACGGATTCAAGTTACACAACCA